>VHZZ01004142.1:71590-83661 GCA_009801015.1 Silene noctiflora | reverse complement strand
AACACATGAAATCAGTAACCGAGTAGGGAAACCCTACCTTAGCAATCCGCAGCGAATCCGCACACAGCCTCACGACAACAAGCAACCACTGAAACGTCCTATACAAAGCATCACGACAACCTATCACTATTACTACACACATCACTAAACCAAAAGAGACGATGATGATGAGGAGGACAATAACATACCTATACAAAGCGTCCCGGCGGCAAGACCGCTACTTGACACATGCTCCCGTCCCCGTGACGACTCATCTTCCCCAATCTCCTCAAAAGGTGAAAACAGGAGAAGGAATAGCGAGGCGACGACATCTAGGTTTAGAAGAACGAAAATAAAATGATTCGGGTTTTATGACATCGCGATATATATTTTATCGCTGGAGACTTAACAAGGACTCAGGACATGCATCTAAGGTCAGTCAACGGTGGTCAAAGGGTCCTATCAGGGCTGGTATTACAGCTACCGTTGGTCCAGGACTTGTTTTGGAGGTATGGACCTTTCTTTTATCCTTTATTTCTTCATTTATTGGAATATTAATGGAATAGAAGTGTTTGTCTCCCCCTTTCCTTTTGCACATTTAGCAAGATTTTCTGGTATGAACAAGAATTTGACCGAATAAAGATGCATGGATGTAAACAAGTGACTTGGTAAATGAATGATCATTAAAATCTCCTTTTCTTTATTTAGGCCTAGATTTACTCGTACTTTCCTGGCTTCGCGCCCACGAGGGAGGCTGACGTGCCCAGGGAGTACCCTGTCGTAAGGGACTGGATCACCTATAGACAGAAGAGCCAGAATTCCTCTTACGACACCTGCTAGAGGGGTGTCAACGCTTTGCGGCTTGACAGTGTAAGCATTTTTTCTAGTCTTCATTTGTTGCCCATTATTATTATTTCGATTTTGGTTGCCTGACCCTTGAAATGTGACTTTAGTGGGTGTCGAGACCTTGGGAGGACTACACTGAGGTACCAACCTTTGTGGCTGAGGTACTTCTCGCGATGCCCATGGGGCTGTTTGGTACTTGGGCAAGCGACTGGCTTGCCAGTGTCTCCGTGACACTTTCACTGCCCCCGTCGATCTACCACGGACGATGTTTAGGGAGCCTTCTAAGGCGGAGAGGACTGCCGACCTTGTCGGAGCTGCTGGCGACACCCTCCTTCTTCCCGAGCTAGAGTACTCGGAGTTTGTCTTGAGGAGGTTGGCTCACAGGACAATCGTGATGAGTATTCTTTCTGCTTTTTTAGAATTCAATTTTTTCTTTAAATGAAAGTAGTGTTGATATTTTTGTGTTTGACAGGATATCGACACTGCTGGCGTCGATCCCTCGGCCTTCCCCGAGACCTTGGAGTACGTGGAAACGGCTGGCATGAAGGTGTCCACGGAGGTTCCTTCCTTCCCTGAGGTAGTTACTGAGGTTGGCCTCGATGAGTGGCAGCACGTTGTGAGGAGGGTGAACTTTGAACTTCTCTTTTTATCTATTTTTTTCTCTATATAGCAAGTAAGAACATGAAATAAGACTTGATTTGGTTTGAAAATGCAGGTAGCGCCGCCGAGACACGTGGAGTTGTGGCGGATGGCAAACCTGCTATGAGCGACATTTGTCGAGGCACTCGAGGGTCGTTCTGGAGGAGAGGTAGGAACCTTTCCTTATTTTAGTGGAAACTTGAATTTCTTTAAAAGCTTGCTTTGTATTTTGACAATTGTTGTTTCTTTGGTTTTGCAGTGGGAGCGTGAGCTGGAGCTCGAGTTGGAGCGGTCACGTGAAGAGGCGGCCCGCTTGGAGAGAAAGCTAGAGATCCGCGACGCTAAGATCGCCATTTTGGAGGCGATGGTTGACGACCTTAGGAGGCGTCAGGCTAAGGAGTAGTGTCGCGACCTAATCTTTGTACTTTTTTTTTTACTTTTTTTTGTTCTTGGGCATGAGCTCGAGCCTTGTATATGTTTTTGTACATTTTGGTATGTATATATAGGGGCCTGCATGCCTTTGCTGCTGTTGGATGTAGATGTGAAACTTGTACCTGCAGGTTAGCATGGAAACAAGTTTGACATAGTGACCACTTACGTCGTCATGCTGCCGAAATTTATACAGAAAAAGTAATTAAGAACATGTATAAACTTAAGTGTAAACATGTAATTATAAGTTACATGGTTTAAAATGTGAACTTCAATCGAATCGAAAGGAAAAAATAAAAAAGTGTCCAAAAGTGGGTGGACAGTGACGTGATGCACAACTAAAAACGGGAGTGCTTCTCCCCTAAAAAAAAGAAAAAAAAATTGAAAATAAATAAGTTTGAAAATGTTAGTTTGAAATGACTGACGCGGAATGACATATAAAATGTCAAAATGTACTAACATGTAAAATGTCAAAAAATTATAAAAAGTAACGACGGTGGAGGAGTGCTTCTCTCTAAAAAGAAATTAAAAATAAAATGGGTAAATATGTGTCGAGAGCGGCAGCCTCGAAATGTGAACCCGATTGGAAAAGAGACTCCGGTTACGATAAGGAAAGACAATTTTCCAGAAAAAAAGTCTTCAAAATCCTATAAGAATAGGAAAGAATAACTAAAACCGGATTAGGAAACCCCTCCGCAGAAAAATGCGGGAAATAAGCTCGAGGAAGAGGCGCAGCAAGAGCTGCTACCCTTCCTGAAGGCGTAGCTGTTGCTGTGTTCTCTCTTGGGCCTGTCTATTCCTGAGTGGAATTAGGAAAGCCCGAATAGTATATATAAGGACCTCGGGTGAACGCTTATTCTCACAATTGTCCCTTCTATAATTCCGTAGTATAACATACATACAAAATCTTTACAAATTCTCAAAAAATGGATGCCTTTGAATCCCGTCTCAAATAATGGACAGATGAGTTTACCAACGTAGATAAGCATGATATGACCGCCTTTAATATTGGTCAAATCATTAGTTCAAGTAAATAAAGATGGTAAAGCCCTTTTTAGATGCATGCTTGGAGTATTGGAACCCAGATCTTCACGTTTTTGCATTTCCAGGAGGAGAACTATGTCCTTTTCCCGAAGAATTTGCAGCAATTAGTGGGTGGAATGTTGAAAACTTGCTTATATTGCCGCCTAGCTCCCAAGGATATAAGAATAAATTTAGGGACCTTCTAGGGTTGACTAAAGCTGAAGTAGACCGTGTTATTACCTCAAAGGATGTAAGAATGTTCGACCTAGTAGATCGTTTCATAAATAGGGAGGACCGTACCATCTCATATGTGGCGAGGCGTCAAGTATTTGGACTTTACCTTATCCATTGCTATGTCTTGAAAGGCCATGTTGTTGCCGAGATGAGAGGAGACCCTCGTTTCTTGGGAATTGTGGAGCAAATGGAGCTGCGTAGGAGCCCAGCTTGGTTATAATTATGAGAGACCAACCTTGGTCTAGATAATAGAAAGGCTAATCATGAGATGCCGTAGTTGGGAAGTCCCATAATACTCCAGGTGATTTTTCTTATTTTTCTTATTATTATTTTTCGCTCTTCTTTTTTTCTCTTTTTTTTTCCGTTCATTTGTTTCTCTTTCTTTTGATAATTCATCTCATCATTTTTTTTTGATAGATTTGGCTTATGGAGAGACTTCGATTGATCGATCCTCCAGTCGATTTTTATGGCTATCGTTCAAGGTCTATTTCGATGAGGACGAGGCTATACATGGTAGATTTCACCCGTGTTTGCAATTATTGGGAAAACAAGTTGAAGAATGAAGGTGGACCTCTCATAAGATGGATCGTTCCATGGTGGCATCTCAAGGCATCTTCCAGCCTTGATCCTACGCAATCGATTCGCGTTCCAGGTTTGGAGTTTATGGTCATTATCTTCCCGGAAAGGCTCTTGAGACAAGTGGGCCTAAGACAGAAGATCCCCAAGTTGGATATCGTTCCGCAGACAGCACTGGCGCACACCACTGACTCCTGTCGTGAATGGGCACTTCATTGGGCACAGAGGAACGTGTGGTATGTACCTACTCCTATAGGTTCATTATGGGTATCCGATTCATACATGCAATGGACCAAAGCTAGCACTTTAGAGGAGAGGGAGAAGCTAAGGAAGCATGAGCCCGTTGACTACAAAATTTGAGAATTAGCCATGGAGAACCGGAAGTATTTAATCGACGGAGAGGAAGAAGCTGGATTCCAAGTCGTTCATCCAAAGAAGAAATCGAAGAGAGCTCCTACTGCTGAAAGAATGGTGGTGGATAGGAATGGAAACGCTAGACCACAAGAGAGACCTTTAGTAATTAGGTCTGAAATAACGCAGTAGCGTCCACCTTGAGGCCGAGACAATAAATATGATAACAATGACAAAGGCAAGGGAAGATGGATGAATAGCCTAAATCTTTATAGTTTTTGTAGTAGTATTTATTATTTGTCGTAATAAAAGGCGAGATTTTTAGGATCCTAGCTTAGCATTTTCAGTTTTAGCATTTGTTTTTATTATTTGGCATATTATTATTAATGAATAAATAGTTTTGCAAGTTTAATAAAACTTTAAATCAATTATGTCCCTTTTTGCTTATCCTTTCAATTTTCAAATGCCAAAGCACTTGTCTTTCTATTTGCACATTTTTAAAAGAAGGATTTTGGGTTGTATCCCGTGAAAGATTGCCTACGTATTCACCGTATAATGATGAAATCAAACTCATAACCTAGTTCGACATGTATGCAAAAGAATAAGCGTTCGAGGCAAGAGCTAATAAAATGAACATAGGGAATAAACAAGGTGCTTTACTTACTCCTGAAATACAATTAAGTTAAAGTTGACGATAATGAGGATGATAGAAAAATGCTTAAAATGCAAGAGTAAGATAGCATGAAGAGGGACGATGGCAGGTGTCGTACAACGTGTCGCATGAGCGGCACGTGGGTCACGCGTAGCGCGTTCGAACCTAGTCTAAGGGTAATACTTTTTAAGTTGGTCTAGGTTAGTTGGGTTAGAGAATTCATTCCCGTCTAGGTCTGTGATTCTAACCACTCCACCTGAGGATATTGTTTTGACTAAGTAAGGTCCAGCCCAGTTGGGCTTAAACTTCTCTCTTGGGTCTACTGGTAAAAGAGCTCGGGCTGATTTAAGGACTAAGTCTCCTTCTTTGATGTGTCAAGGTTGAACTTTCTTGTTAAAAGCTCTTCTGATTCACGCTTGATATGTTTGAACATTATGTAGGGCGCGTAATCATCTCTCATCCAGGAGAATGAATTCTTCATATCGTCCTTTATTCCATTTAGCTTCTGGAATTTGACTTTCGAGTAGAATTCGTAGAGATGGGATCTCTAGTTCTACTGGTTGTACCGCCTCCATACCATATGTCAGGTAGAACGGAATATCCCAGTGGGGCTCCTGACTGAAGTTCGGTATCCCCACAAGGCGAAGGGTATTTTATTAGGCCAGTCCCTATAATTATCGATCCTTTTCTTTAGGATCATGATGACATTCTTATTTGCTGCCTCTACGGCTCCATTGGTTTGGGGTCGGTATGGCGAGGAATGATGATGCTGGATTTTGTATTTAGCAAGAACTTGTGCATCTTCAGCTTGGAAATGAGAACCGTTGTCACTGATGTTCTCATGTGGGCACCCATATCGACAAATGATGTTGGCTTGTATGAACTTAGCCACTTGCTTGGATGTTAGATCAATATAGGAAGCTGCTTCTACCCATTTAGTGAAATAGTCTATTGCCACTAGAATGTAACAATGGTCTCCCGTCCCGGGTTGGAGTGATTTTCCCAATGATGTTTATTCCCCAAGTAAAGAATGGCTAGGGTGATGTCATTGTGTATAACAAGGAGGGTGGAACGTGCTGCACATTCGCAAAGATTTGGCAATTGGGGCAATGTCTGACATATTTGATGCAGTCTGTTTCCATGGTCGTCCAGTAGTATCCTAAACGCATGATTTTCTTTGCCATCATTGTCCCACTCATGTGAGGACCACATTCTCCGTTGTGGACTTCCTCCATTACTTTTTTTTGCTTTCGAACAATTGAGGGAAAGCAAGATAACGCCTTGTGGCGTTCTTTTATATAATTCTCCTTGATTCAAGACGTATTTGGAGGCTACTAGCCTTATAGCTCGTCATCCCCTCTTGTTCATGCTCGGTGGACATTCACCATTGAGTTTGTAATTTAGAATGACTTGGTACCAAGGCTCTTCTTGATCTTCCTCCTCGTCAGTTAAGAGGTGTATATAGGCTGGTTTGGATCGCCTTTCGATGCATAATGGCATATCTACCATATTGTCAGGCATGTTAATGAGGGATGTAAGTTTCGCAAGAGCGTCCACAAACTGGTTTTCCTCTCTTGGTAAGTGTAAGTAAGTGATTTGATCAAAGAACTGAGACACATCATCTACCCTTGATTGATATGGGGCGAGATTTTCGCTCCGTATTTTCCATGATCCAGTGATCTGGTTGATAATGAGGGATGAGTCTTCATGGACTCGAAGTCTTTTGATACTGATACCGATTGCTGCTTGTAAATGTATGAGGCATACCTCATATTCTGTCGTATCATTAGTCACCTCGAAGTCGAGTTTGATTAAAATTGGTGTATGCTCACCTTCAGGAGAAATAAGCAACACTCTGATCCCATATCCTCTTAGATTGAAAGCCCCATCAAAGTAGAGATACCATAATTCTGTATTGGTATGAAGGATATTTTCATCTGGAAATTACCATGTGTCTATCATTTGGGTATCTTGTATGGGATTGTTTGCGAAGAATTTTCCCACTGCCCATCCCTTAATTACCTTTAGAGGCACATATTTGAGATTAAACTCAGAAAGCATTAGAGTCCATCTTTCTAGTCAACCATTAAGAACCAGCTTCTCGAAAATGTACTTTATGGGATCCATTTTCGAGTAGACTTTGACCGAATAGCTAAGCATGTAATGTCGCAGCTTCTTTGTTGCCCACATAAGAGCAAGGCAAGTCGTTTCAAGAGGTGTGTACTTTGTCTCGTATTCCAAGAACTTCTTGCTGAGGTAGTAGATGGCTCATTTCTCTTTACCTACCGTTTGAGCGAGCATGACTCTCATACCTGTTTCTATGACTGTAAGGTACAGGGATAAAGGTTGGCCTTTCTGAGGTGGCATGAGCACAGGTGGTTTGGCCAAAATCTCCTTAATTCTCTCGAATGTCTTCTGACAATCGTCGTCTCACATGGCGTGGTCCGTCTTTTTGAATTTCTTGAATATTGGCTCGCAAATCATAGTAAGCTTGAAGATAAAACGACTTATGTACTGTACTTCGCCTAGAAAACCCTAAATTTCTTTCTCCGTCCGCGGTTGCGGCATTTCGATTAGAACCTTGATCTTGGATGGATCAATATCTATTCCTCGTTGACTTACGACGTGGCCTAGCAACTTCCCAGATGTCACCCCAAATGCGCACTTTTGAGGATTGAGTCTCATATTGTACTTGCGAAGCCTAAGGAATAACTTGTGTAGATTACCAATGTGGCCCTGTCTATCTTTGGATTTAACGATCATATCATCAACATACACCTTTACTTCTTTGTTCATCATATCGTGTAGCAAGGTAGTGGTTGTGCGTTGATATGTTGCACCAGCGTGGAATAATCCGAAAGGCATGACGGTGTAACAATAGGTTCCCCATTCAGTGACAAATGCGGTTTTATGCATGTCTTCTTCGGCCATTTTGATCTGCTTGTAGCCTGCGTATCCATCCATGAAGGACAAAAGTGCGTGGTCAGTTGAATTGTCTACCAATATGTCGATATGTGGTAATGGAAAGTCGTCTTTTGGACTAGCTTTGTTTAGATCCCTAAAATCAACACAAACCCAGACTCGCTCATCTTTTAGGGTACGGGGACGATGTTGGCCATCCAGTCATAATACTCGGAAATTTTGATGAACCTAGCTTTGAATTGTTTGTCTACCTCTTCTTTGATCTTAAGACCCCATTCTGTCCTCATTCTGCGAAGCTTTTGTTTAACTGGTTTGAAACCTGGCTTAATTCGGATATGATGCTCTGCAATGTCCTTGTCTATCCATGGCATGTCTTTATAGGACCAGGTGAAGACATCTTTGAACTCGTGTAGAAGGTTAATGAAGAGAGCTCTTTCAGCTGAGTCTAAGGTGGTCCTTATCCTAAGTTCTTTGGATTCAAGATCTGTCCCCACGTCAATTGGTTCGGTGTTTTATATAACTGGTACTCCCTGTCCCTCTTCCAAAATTTCTTTTATCATATAGGGTGGCAAGTTAAGTGAGTCTGAGTCAAAATCATCCTCAGTATTGTCACAAATAGAATTGCAATCATAACACAAGGAGTAAGCAGAATCTGATTTATTCATATTAAAATTTGAAAATAACTGAAACAAAAAAGCCAACTGATCATTGGTCAGTGGCAAAGGAGGGACGGTTGCTGGGATAGGCCCAAGGCTATTGCTACTCGATGCTAAACTGGGAGAAATAAAGGGAGTGGGGTTGATAACAGGAGGAGACTCTTTGACAACTTCTCTAGACTTGGACTCAGACTCTAGTTCTGACTCCGACTCAGACTCAAACTCGAACTCATCGTCTTCCGATTCTTCTTGAAACATATCTCCTTCGCTTGTGGTGAGCTTGAAGAGCCTTCCTTGATTATTTGTCCATTTGATCGACTTTCTCCACCCTGTTTGCCTTTTTTGCTGGATCTGCATATGTGATTAGAGTTATGGGGTCAAAATGGTCATCCCGTAGTATCATGGTAATAATCTCATCCTGGGATACCTTTACGAATCGGTCTTCCCCAAATAGAAGACTAACAGCTTGACTGTAGAGGCAAGGTTTTGAAGGAGTTTTAACGGTAGGAACCGTTTCTTGGGGAATAAAATAACAGTCGTGGAACACCTCTATCCCATCTAGCCTGTTGTGTTCATATATCCATGGTTCGGGAAAATCATGAAAAGATTAATGTTCTCCTTTTCTGATGAAATACCCATTTAGCTTAAAGTGATATGGTCGTAATTGGACACCTTTATGCTTCTAAGCGTTAAGCTGAGCGAGCATTTCGAAAGATTCCTCTATAGTTGGTTTATACCCTAGCCCTAAGGGTATTCTTTGAGAATTACCTTCCTTAAAAAGCGCGAAGGTATTCTTTCTGATGGGGTTCAGAGGCATCCCATGGAAATATCCCTGAGATTTGAGTATGTGGTTTACCACTAGATTAGAGTAAGGATTGAAATATAGTGGAAAGAGTTCGCTCTCTACGAGATTGACAACTTGAAATCCTCCCAACTCGTGTATTGGGTCAGAGATGACCTGGTTATTGGACACCTTATCGATGACAGATTTGATTGGAGATGAAGTGATTGTCACCACTTGACCATCTAAAGGGATCTTGATTTTATGGTGAAGGGTGGATGTCACAGCCTTGCAAGAAAGGATCCAAGGCCTCCCTAGTAGTATGTTGAATAATGCCTCAATGTCTACTATTTGGAAATTGACCTTTCTTTCGAATGTCCTAGTGGTTATGGTAAGATCAATGAGGCCCACTACTTTACGACGTGTCCCGTCGTATTCCCGAACACCCTAATTAGGTGGAGTCCAATCTGACTCTTTTATGCCCAGTTTATGTGCAGTTTTGAGTGGTATGACATTAACTGCAGAACCGTCATCTACAATGTCATAGGTACGTTATTTTATAGGCACGCAATGGTGATATATAGAGCTAGATTATCGTTAACACCAAATGGAGGTAGGTCTTCATCTGAGAAAGTAACTGGGTTACTTAACTTGAAAAAGTCCTGGAAGACTAGGTTGACCACGTCATTTGGGGTAAATCAGATGATATATTTAGCTTAGCCAAAGTTTGTAGCAAAGCTTGGCGATGTGGGAATGAGCTGGATATTAGTTGCCAGACTGAAAGATCAGCCTTGGTTCTTTGCAACTGTTTTATTAGTGAATCAGTAGCTAAAGTTTCATCCGCATTCAATTGAGTAGGATTGCCTATAAGAACAGGGTTACTTGTTTGTCCTAGAGCGACGTTTTAATATGGGCGATCTAACCGAGTGAGGTGATCGACGTCAAGGTCCAAAGATTTAACTAGAGGATGTTCTGCGAGGTAGACATCTTCATCATCATCTGCCATACACCATTGATGGTGTTGAGCTCTTTTAGTTGCATGATTTCATTTTCTAACTCAGTGATTTGCTGAACTAACTCATTGACCACCGTGATAGCCTCTGGCATTTTGGATTTCTTGGAGAGGGTAATGACCATTTGCATGGCCTTTTCTTTACGAGATGTGATGTGGGACCCCTTGAGTTGGGAAACTATGTCCTCCAAAGCGATGACTTGCCTACTCACTCTTTTTGCCCATGCTATGAAGTCGGAAATAGTAGGTACAATGACAGAATATGACTCTTCATCTATTGCCATGATTTCATCTTTGATTGGGGAAATGAGATGTGAGCAATCCAAGGTGGATTCCTCATTTGAGATTACTAAAATTCCAAGAGGATTTTAAGTATTATTGGGCTTGCTTGCAGGGGGAATGGGCAATCGACCATCTTCAATCATATCTTGGATAACATGCTTTAGCTTAAAACAAGCTTCTGTATTATGGCCCTCACCCTTGTGGTACTCACAATAGACATTGTCATCCCATAATTTTGACTTCTTCTCCGGGTCAGGTGTAGGTCCAATGGGTTGTAACCTACCTTGCTTGATTAGCTTTTTTAGCGCGTTAGAGTAAGTATCTCCAATATCAGTGAATTTTCTGGGTGGGTTAGTCCTCTTGTAAAGTTCCACGAGGTTTACTTCATCACTTTTGTTGTTGGAACCGTGAACGATTGCCAGTCGATGTCGAGCCGTGATATCCACGTCCCATAGTTTTGGACAAGAGTCCTTTGCGAATATCGTCTTTGATTCTTGTACCTAAAACAATCAAGTCCTTGAAGGATTTGATGTTTTGGTACCTTAGGTGGTTTGCATAAATAAGTTTCAGATTGTCCACGAAGTTTTCCACAAGAGTGGCTTCATCTGGACGTTCAACAAGTTCTGTGCTAGTCTTTCTCCACCTACTTAGGAAGTCGGTGAAACCTTCCTTTTCGTTTTGAGTTAATACTTCTAGAGTGCGCATATTAACCTGGATCTCAGCATTATCCACGTATTGCTTGGTGAATTAGATTGCAGCATCAACCCAATTCGCGATCTTCTTAGGATCTAAAGAATAGTGCAATTCCTTGGGGATGGTATCGAGACATGAAGGAGAGATCCTTAGAAACATCTAGGGTTTGATGCCCTTGATGGACATATAGTCTTTGAAGGCTCGAATGTGATTTAGAGAATTTTCATGTCCTTTGAACCTTGGAATGTCAGTCATGCTGAAGTTAGAAGGCAATTGGGTGGTCACTGCCTCATATGTCCGACTGTTTCCCTATATATGTCATCTCCCTTGATGTACATAAGTTGTTCTTCCAGATAGCGAAGACGCTTTTCTGCTTCAGTAGATACAGGAGTATCATTTTTAGGAGCGTTCTTTGGCTCGGGTGTCTCCTTTGGTGTTTCCTGGGGAATAGGTCCTTCTGTAAAAGGAAGTCGGGCTTCTACTGTGACGTTAAGGTTTTTGATGTTTTCTAAATGGGCATAAGCAACATCCTAGCTAGCTTGGAGACGAAGAAGGGCAGCCAAGATTTCATTCATACCAGGATCGGGATTTTGTTGACCATTGACACTTACGCGATCTTCACCGTCACTAGACATTTTGAACTGAGATAGAAATCGATGGCGAATCAAGCTCTGATCGAAACACACTTACCCAAGACTCGAAAACAAAGGACTGACTCACAAGAAGACTGACTCGTGTCGTGTAGGTGATGGTTTTTTTTTAAAAAAAACGGACTTTGAAAGGTGGTGCCTATTGACCATTGTGCGTGATCATAGGCGTGCTAACTCGATTTATATTTGGAGACTCAAAAAGAAAAGACTTGACTTGACTTAGTTTAGTATTTAAGCCATTCAAAAGATTTACATTGATAGGTCGTCGCTAACCTATGCAAAAATACCCTAGCGGTACAACACAAGAAATGTAGTATGTAGGGGTCGAATCCACGGGAGGCGGTAT
>VHZZ01004142.1:5491-19278 GCA_009801015.1 Silene noctiflora | reverse complement strand
AAACCAAAGCAAGATTGAAGTATAGCAAAAAATGCTTAACAAACTGCCGGAGATGAAAAGCGGAAGCGATTTGAAGGAATTGAARCGAATATACCTCAAATCAATGGCGAAAGAAGAGCGAAAAAATCGCACAATAAGCTTGAGAAAGGGGAATGTAATCAGCAAAAACACGAAAGATACTTGAAGAAAGAATGAATAAACCGCAGGATCAAGAAACTCTAGCGAATGATACCATGTAAAATGATGAATACCGCCATTGTTGAATTTGATGAAGATATTTGAGAGAGAGAAAACACAATCTAAATAAAGTTTGTTGTATTATTGATAAATCAGAARTGAATATGTACAAGAGGTATTATATACACAGTTAAGCTATAACTAACTATTTACAGCTCATCAAAACGAGTAGAACAGCTGTCAAACAACTGTCATGTTCAGAGGATTGTCTCCGATTACTTGATGTTCTAGACTTCTAGTATCCAAAAGACTAAAGAGAAAAGGGTATATTGATAACTTTAGCACCCATTTGCCCGTCTTTCTTTGTTATTTTGGTTCTTGGATCTTCTTATTTCTCCAGGAACTCAAGAGGATCCTAGGCTTATTGAAACCCAATCGCTATTCGGCGTTGATAAATTACTAAAAAGCGCTGATAAATATTTAATGAACTTCCCAAATTGCCTCCAAACCCAAACATTTCAATCAAACTATCGACAAACAATTTAATTGACAAATCAAAACTAAGAACTGATATTGAATAACAAACAATTAATTTTTTTTTACATTTGATCCATGAATCGATAAAAGTTATACTAATTAACATAAAAATGAATCATTTTATCCTAGAATGAAAACAACGAATTACTAAGTGAAACGACACAGTCACACAACGTTAAACTAGTCGCCGTAAAATGATTCGATTTAAAAAAAAAAAAAAACAAAAAAAAAAAGAAAAACAAAATGACGAATTACTAATCGTGACAATGTAAAATGAAAGCCCAGATGTGGATCATATGCGTCCACACCTAGGTTTGGACATGGATGGTAAGGGGCTTACTAAATTTTATGTATGTTTAATTCGTTAACTTGTCGCACATTTGCAACTTCTTCATGGGCCACACATGAAGTTTTTCGACCCTTTGGCCAATTCACTATGAAAAACTACATAATGTAATTTTAGAAGTCATTAAAAAACTTACATTGTCAACAACAAATCCATTTTAAGTCAATTAAATTACTTAAAAAATTATTTAATAATATTTTAATTTAAAAATTTAGTATTTTATATTGATAACTTACATATTTAAACTTTTAGGTATTTGTTATAAAGCATCATGTGGTGGATATAAAATAAAAATAAAGAGTTTATCATCTTATACTCCCTCTGTTTCAAATTTTCAATGAAATGTTTACATATATTTTAATGCTTTATACACAAATAACAAGGTATAAAGAGATGAAAATTGTTTTTAATATTATTAAAAGATAAAGTAGAGAATAAAATATATCCAAAAAAGAAACGTAAACTATTGACTGGAACACCATAAACGGTAAGTATAACTATTGTCCGAGGGAGCAGTAAAAAAGAGTTGATAGTTCACCGTTACAACAAGCTGTGGAGTGTAGGCCGGGTTGAGGGCGGGCTGGGTTGGTGGTGAGTGAGCCCGAGCCCACCTCACAGGCTGATAGTAGGTGGACTGAGCCGAGGCGGGCTAAGGATTTGGTTGCCTTATACTGGCCCGGTTGGGCATAAAGGTATTGAGCCATGCGTGCCAGGTGGTTGGGCAATGTGCGCTCGAAATGAGTGAGCCTGAGCCCAGCCTGATTGGAGAAGCGGACTGGGTGGGTTGGGAAGTAGCGGGCCAGGTTAGTATGGGCTGGCCCGTACACATGTCTACCTCTGAAGGGTTGAGGAGTAGCGGGCCGGGTTAACAAGACGAAGAGGTTTGGATGGGCGGGCGAAACATGCAGTAAGATCGACCCGGGTAACCACAAATCTGATTTCTGAAAACCAAAAGCACGACCTAAGTAACTACTACTGCTCTCATTCACCCTTTGTATTAATTATTTCATGCTTGATTTTCTCAATCTATTCCTCCAGGTTTACTCTTCACCTCTCATTACCACTTTTTCTTTCAATTTTTTGTATTTTTTTATGCACATTATTTATGTCTTCTGTAATTCTTATGCTACATTACTGGGGGTTGGGAACTCAGGGCATGCGTCAAGTTAAATACCGACTACTCCCCCGTCCCAGTCAATTGTTTACCTTTGCCATATCTTTCAATAATCGAAACAATTGGTAACAAATGTTTGAGACGGAGGGAGTAAATGATTCTTGTCCCTAATCTTACATAATTTATGCCGCTGGTGTAGTTTCTTTTGTCAATTCCCATGTCTGTGCACCAGATGAGCTTGGCATAATTGACTATGTAACCTTTTTATGAGTCTGGTCTCTTTCATTGTGTTATATTCACGGTTTCAAATGATATTTCATTTTAAACCAAGGGCAAGTTTTTGTTTTGTTGCTGTCGGCATGTATTCTAAATTGTTTCCATTGTATGGGGTATTCAGTTGATAAAAACATAATGGTACGGGGAAATCCTAGGAGCAATGGTAAACCACCTTCCAACCCCAATGGGATTGCGATTTCTGGACAGCAGAATCCCAATTCTTTGCAGCCCCAAGGTAAATTGTCTAAAAAGGCTAGGCGTCGGAATGCTCGGAAGAAACTGAAAGCTCTACAAAAAGAAGTTGCATCCCGGAGTAATGCTGCTGTTGAGGATGGGAGCAAGAATACTACAGAGGAGGGCAAAGAGAGTGATTTAGTTCCAAATGTCAAAGAGAAAGCAGAACGTCCTTCCCACCCTAATAGGATTGCGATTTCTGGACAGCAGAATCCCAATTCTTTGCAGCCCCAAGTTAACAAGTCTAAAAGAGCTATGAATCGGCATGCTTGGAATAAACTCAGAGCTCTAGAAAAAGAAGTTGCATCCCAGAGTAATGTTGCTGTTGAGGATGGGAGCAAGAATACTACAGAAGTGGGCAAAGATGGTGATTTAGTTCCAAATGTCAATGAGAAAGGGGAACCTTCTTCTAAGATGAGCAACAAGAAGAAAAATATAGATAAGAAACATGACCCGATAAGGGTTAATCACGACGGTCAAAATTCCGAGAGTAAAAATAAAATTAAGAAACATGGCGAGATAAGGGTAGATCATGGTTCTAATCCTGAGAGTAAATACAAAAATAAGAAACGTAGTGCGATGAGGGTTGATCATGGTCCTAATCCTGAGAGTAAAACCAAAAATAAGAAACGTGACGAGACAAGAACCGATCATGGTCTAGATTCTGGGAGAAATGTTGCTGGATTGATTTTCATGTGCAATGCTAAAACAAAACCTGATTGCTTCCGCTACAAAGTCATGGCTGTGTCAGCAGGCAGGAAGGAGCTTGTGCTTGGCATTAAACCTGGTCTAAAGCTTTTTCTGTATGACTATGATCTCAAGCTTTTGTATGGAATTTATGAAGCATCAACCTCTGGGGGTATGAATCTTGAGCCAGCTGCTTTTGGTGGAGGTTTTCCTGCTCAGGTTGAATCATCTCTCTTTCATTTTTTTTCTGTTACTGTATTTTTCTTATTCCCTGTATATTATGTTGATAGTGCTTGGTGATCATGCTTGTTTCTCAGGTGCACTTCAGGATCTATGAAGACTGTCTGCCTCTCCCTGAAAGTGTTTTCAAGAAAGCAATTAAGGAGAACTATGACGAGAGAACAAACAAATTTAAGACTGAGCTAACCTCCAAACAAGTATGAAGCCCCCTTCTCTATTTTTTTAATCAGCATTTGCGTTTCAGGTACTTAATGGTCATTAAAATTGTTCGTGGTTTTCGTTAGTTTTAGAGAATCAAATGAGACACGTACCTTACTCAGAATTTGCAAGGTCCTTTTGGGTGGGTAAATAGAAATAGAGAACATGTGCGTCTGGAGAAAGTAAAGTTTGTAGCAAGATAATTTGTGGACATTTGTGTTATAGGAGTAGCATGCTTTGGAGTTTGGTCTCATGCCTAAGATCATTGGCGCCTTTTATTTTCTTTTATTTTGCCATGCTGATATCAAGACCTCATTTGTTACTTCATTTTAGTTGATTTAATATGACCACCCTGTTTTGTCGCTGATAGTTCATTCGTTTAAGGGGATGTTTGGCTGACTGTTTTGGAATGGACTGGAATGGTTATGATCAATTCTAATGTTTGGTTGGCTTATTTTGGAATAGAGTTAGATAGTTAAGGATTCTAAAGACATTCCAACCCCCTAGAATCCCATATCTTGTTATCTCCGAAGTTTCTAACTCCATTCCCCTAAAGGTGAAGAGATGATCTACCAAACAACTACACCCTGGTGGTGTGGGATTCTAAATTCATCCTTCCCTCGTATCACATTTCAATCCAATCCATTCCATTTTCTTGAATCCTATGACTCTAATTGTGTCATTAGTTAATTAATCACATATTTGTTTTATGTAGGCATCATTACATGGTTTATGTACATATCATTGGCTTACTCTTGAAAAATACAAGACACTTAGACAATGAGGGTGTTTCCTAATACTTATGGTGCAATCCATACTATGGCCCTGTTGAAGTTTTTCATAGGGTTAGAAGTTAGCTCATATGTAACATCTGAAGGTGTTCCCTAATTTTCAACTCGTCAGTCGTCACAAATGGGCTAAATTTATGAAAGAGCTTTTTGAGTTGATGAAGAAATATTTTGATCTTACAAGTTTTGATTTTAGGTCATTTCATACTGTTACTGGATCTGAAGGTATAATTGCTCCACTGAGGGTTTGGACTTCCCATGAGCAAGATTCTTTTGATGGGAGCCTTGCTTTATTACTGTAAAGAGAATTGAACCATTTCTAATGTGCGTCCACTGCGTAGGACCATCATCTCCGTTCATTAAACTTCATATTATGAAGGTTGGCTCCACATAAGCACTTACCCGTTAGCTATCATGAAATTGACCCTTTGTTTGGATACAAATGTGGCGGGAGGCGACTTTCCTATGGGTTTAATTTGCCTTGGAGGAAAATAGGTTCTTCCATTTCCAACCCAACTTTCTAACCAACAGAGATTGTCCCCTTCCATTTTCCTCCCCTCTATTCCCTCCAAATTCCTCCATCAGAACAGTCTCAGTTACAAATAAAGCCGGATTTCTCTCCTTTAAATCTGACATATATTGCTGTGATTTATTTGAGATTTACAGTGGTTCTAATGTGTGCAGGTTACCAAACTTAAATCGCTATTCAGTCCACTACCCCAGTCTCACAAGGACTATCCAGCTGTTCAGCAACCTTCATCTTCTTCTGCTAAACTTTGCGACACGGAGGAATATCGCAAGTTTCGTCTGCAACCTAAATTACATTTTCCGAGGCAGGATGCTGTTCCTTCTGCTCCAATTCCGGAATCTTACAGAAGTAACCAATACATGGGTCAATCTATCCGGAACTCTGCCTCCATGTACCGGGAAACCCCCTCCACGACAGACCAAATTTTCAGGGATCCCACCCCGACATATAGGCACACATCTTCGTCACAGGAGCAAGTTATCGGATGTACCACACTTAGATATGGTAGTTTATCATCATTACAAGGTCAAACAGTTCATTCCGAGCCAGATTTTCTTCGCCAGAACGAGTATCCAAGGTATGGTCTAAATAGGCAAACCGAGCCATCTTCTGATCCTGCCTCAACATATAGGCACATATCTTCTGCACAGGGTCAGCTTGTTGGAGACCCCACACTTAGATATGGTAATTTATCATCATTACAAGGTCAAAGTGTTCGTCCGGAGCCAGTTTTTCGTCTCCAAAGCGAGTATCCAATGTATGATCTAAGAAGCGAAATCGAGCCATCTTTTGAGATATCAGGTCAAGTCAACTTAGATTCCCGAGAGAATCAATATCTCCATAATAATTATCATGGAACCTCATCTGATCCTTATCTAAGGTTATCAGGAAGGGAGACAGCTTATGAGGTTTACAGCCAAACTACTCTGACCACGGCACAACCACCTGAGGTGAAGCCAGGATTTCATGGTATAGATTATCAGTTGCCAAGAAATGCGGCTATCGAAGGAATATACTCATCATATGCTTCTCATGAGTTGTCATACCACAACCCATGGAATCACCAGCTTGGAGGTCCAGCCGACAATGGGCCTGCACCAGTGTCGTCTCGATACTCATTTGCAGGTGCTTCATACTCTTACAGGTAAAACATGCTCTCTATCATTATGTTATAATGGTTTCGGCCTGGTGCATGTTTCCTTGCACAGGGAGTGGAAGTTTTGAGGAATATTTTTCATACGAGTGGTTTGGTTGGTCTCTCTTAAATGGATTTGCTTCTAGACGAGATTCATATTCCAGTATGTAATACGAAGTATGAACGAGGGAAGACGGCTATAGCTGGTTGATGAAGTCACAACCAGCATCAACCAGCTACATTAACTAACTGAAATCATTAACTGTGTATTTAAGGATTTAACTGAAATCATTAACTGTATTAAACTTCCATCTTCGTCCCTTAAATTTCTCCAGCAGTAGGCCTTTCTTTTGTTCATTCATATGTACTTTATTTCTCTGTCGTACTTGTCTGAACTATGCGGCGAATGATCTATATGTTGGTAGTCAAGTTCCTGCTGCTACCTGGCTGTATGTTGCAGTGTAGGTTCTCAAGTATTATTCGGTACTCTCTGTAACCATTCTATAAAACTACGGTAATTGTGACAAATAGCGGGACTGCGGAAGTGAGTACATTGTAAATGACTTGTGTGTTGGATTTTCTATCGTGTACCCTAAGCTTTTCAAGTTCTAACATATACCATTGGTTTTTATTTATTATCGGTGTGTCCCTAAACTTAAAGATCAGTTTTGAAAATCACAATTCCGGTTTTTCAAGCGTAAGTTATGGCAAAAAAAGTAGTTTTTTGATAAGTAAATAATGATTAAGCATATTTTTAACGAGTAGCAAACTAAAGTTGCATGAATAGAGCTTTAAAAAGAGCGGAATTTGAGCATTTTGGTTATTTGAATAACTTTACATTGAGTTTAACAGCATTTTGTATACGAGTAATTTTTAACAGCGAAGGGTATGTCTTTAAGTTTCGAGAAAATGGGAGAACATTATAGACCCGACTGTAGGATCTACATCCATATTAACCATTGTGGATCTGATGGGGCCATGATCCGATAAGTCTAATCATCTTGATCCAGATTTAGACTTGATGGATCTACACCGGATTTGGATCCTATGCAGCTAGTGCAGGTTTTTTTAAAAGTACTAACTACTATATTAGTCTTTTTTTTTTTTTTTTTTTTTTTTGATAAGGTAGAAAAACTAGATTGATCCTCAAGGGTAGGACCAACTTATCTCATCCTTTCGAATGAATAAGCTAAGTTGAAACCACCGACTTTCAAACCACCTCGAAAGAGTTGAACATGAATGTCCAATAGAAGCCATAAAGTCAACAACTTTGTTGGCTTCACGAAAGCAATGTTTAATTATCACTTCATCGAAAAAATGAAGGTCTTATTTCACATCTTTGATAATACTGGAAATTTCTCAAGGAATTTGCCAAGTACTACGAATTGAGTTAATAACACATAAGTTATCACATTCCACAATTAACTTTGAAATTCTCAAGTATTTAGCTACTATTAGATCATCACTTTTTTGCTCCAAACAAAACAACTTTACCATTATGATCTCTTATAAAATATCCTAAAGCAGTTTTATTGCCATCTATTTTCGATCCGTCAAAATTTAGCTTTAAAAAAACCGTTTCTAGGTTTCTCCCACCGGATTTCTTCCTTGCTAGTAATGTTTCTAGTTGACTCATCTTTCTCGGGATTGTTGAAATCTTTATGTCTAGTCTCATTCCAAATCTTAATGCTATTACCGCATACGAAAATAAGTTTGCTGATATCTAAATAAACATTATTAAAGATAATATCATTTCTACAGAACCATGCGTTCTACCAAATAAATATAATCTTAATGAGATCAAATTTTGGAATTAAGTCTCCGAGATAGTTTAGTTTCATTATAAAACTTTGACTTGCAATACTATCATGTATTGTCAAAAATTTATTAAAACTAATAATGTTCATGTTTTGGATAACTGAAATAATCAACGGACATTTGAAAAAAAATGATCTTTATCTTCAAAAGGATGATTGCACAAAGTATAATGAGCTGGGACATTAATATGACTTTTAAGAAGTCTACTTTTCGTAGGAAGACCATCAACGCAAGTTTTCCAAAAGAAAAATTTTAAATTTGGAGGAATATTCATTTTCTAGATCCAGAAAAATTTACATTTGTCAAGACTTTGATCAAACAAACCTTGTGCTAACCAAGTTGTTGTTTTGGTGGAGAAACTTCCATCCACAGATAGCCCCCAAATGAGGGTATCCGGGATATCATTCTGCGGGAGTAGAATATCAGTTATCTGATTAGCAATATTGTTAGGCACTAAATCAGATAATTTACTAACATCCCATTGTTTATCGGGTGTTATGAAATCTTTAACTAAAAGATTAAGATCACGGGTACTATCATCATCAATAATGTTGGTAAGAGGATATGAAAATGCCCAATTATCAAACCAAAATTTAATATTACTACCATTACCTACCTGTCATCTTAACCCTTTTCTAAATAGAGTTCGAAGACTCATAAGTTTACGCCATTGCAATAAAAGACTGAATTTGGCTTATGATCAAAGAGTGAAAAATTTGTCAAGTATTTTTTAGTTATCACTTTGACCCATATACTTTCCTTATCCATAAGAATTTTCCATAAAAGTTTCATTTGTAGAACTTTATTAGCTGATTCAGAAGATTTAATTCCTAGACCACCCACCGACTTTGGTAAACAAACTTTATGCCAACCAATCAAATTAGGAGAACGCTGGGAATGATTCTTATTCCAAAGAAAGTCTCTATTAATTTTATCTAATCTATTATGGATCGATGAAGGAAGGAGGAAGCTTTGCATCTGAAAAGTTCCTTTCGCGGCTAAATTAGCACCGACAAGAACTAGTCTACCAGCTTGGGATAATGAATTTGTTTTCCATTTCAACAATTGAGTGCAAGAAGATTGAATGATGCTCTCGAAAGTACTTTTAGTCACTCTGATGTCAATTATAGGACATCCTAAATACTTACCCAAATGAGCTTCCTCGTTCATACGAAGAATGTCTCTAAAGGATTCACGAAGAGAACGGTCAATATTTCTAGTGCATTGAAAAGTTGATTTGTCAAACTTAACAAATTGTCCCGAATTCGTGCAAAATTTATCTAAAATAGACGTAATGCTTTTACAACTCTAGTTAGAAGCTTTAGCGAAAATGATAGTGTCATCTGCAAAAGTGAGAAAATGAATTTTCTCCACCCCAAATCCAATTTTAATACCAATATCACTAGAGCTAAGATCACTATTTTTTTTTGTAGAGATCTTGCTAAAAGCTCGGCACACATAATAAAAGTATACGGCGAAAGTGGTTGTCTCCTTGTCGAATACCTCGAGTGGGTTTAAAAACGTCTCCCGATGTTCCATTTACTAACACTGAGTAAGAAACAGTGTTTATACATGCCATAATCCATGAAATCCTCGTAGCATTAAATCCCATTTGCTTAAATGTTTCCTCGATAAAATTCCATTCGAGTCTGTCGTATGCTTTCTCTATATCAAGTTTGATTGCAATCCAACCCGCTTTGCCTTTTTTTTTTTACGTTTAAACGAGTTGAAAATCTCGTGTGCTAAAAGGGTATTATCTTGAATGAAGCGATTAGGTGTAAAAGCACCTTTAAATGGGTGTATAATCTTATGCAAGACATTTCAAAGACGATTAGCCAAGATTTTTGAAATAATCTTATAAATCGTTAAAGAAAGACTAACGAGCCGAAAATGGTTTGCTGTTTGTGGATTTTCAATTTTAGGAATCAATGCTATGAAAGTATGATTTATTTCTTTTAATAATTTCCCAAAATGGAAAAATGCTAAAACTGCTTTAGTAACAAAATTTCCTACACTATCCCAATATTTTTGAAAAAACTCTGCAGGAAATCCTTCGGGGTCTGGACTTTTATCAGAGGCTAAACTAAACACAGTTTATTTAACCTTTTCGATACTAATATTACCTGTAAGATATCTATTATCTTCGTCTGTAATTAATCCACAAATAGACTTAAAGTCCTCATTCTTTTCGAAATTACAAAGTTAATTTTTCGCAAACCTAAGTTTTAACTCCTCGGATATTTCTTGCTTAATAAGGTTTTGATCAGTCATACAAGCAAAATTCTTATTTATAAAATGCTTAATACTATTTCTACTACGTCTAATCGTGGCATAACTTTGAAAAAACTTGGTATTATTATCTCCAAAATTAACTTTGTTTATACGAGCTTTTTGTTGCCAATAAACACGTTAATATTAGTCTTTGTGGTTCTCAGACGTCGTGTGATAGACATCAAGGCTTGTAGGCTGCACGTAAATAGTCCCTTAAAAAGGGATCTCCTATATCACGTCCCTTATTTTACTTGTTACGTCCCTTATTTTTTCATTTATTCCCAATTTGCCATTGAGCATCCACATTAAATTAATTAAAGCTAATTATCATTTATCGTAATGGAAAAAAATGTACTAATCAACCAATCATATTTATAAAGGACTAATAACAAAAATAATAACAACGATTTTAAATTTGTTATTTTTTTGCGATACAAACTTAAAACTTAAAATGATAAAAAAAAATTGACGATTAAGACCGAAAAAACTTAAAACGGCCATAACTTTGCGCTTGGCCATAACCTAGGTCAGGTCGTGTAATCCGCACGACACGACCATGGCTAGTTCGTTTAATCCACATGACACGGCCATGGTCAGGTCGTGTGTTTCACACGACTGGACTAGTAAAAATAATTATTTCTTTCAGTGCACTAGTCTCGTCGAGATAACCGATTTGATTTCTTTTTTCTATCAAAAACGAACACCCGAGCGCAAAGTTATGGCCATTTTAAGTTATTTCGTTCTTAAACGTCAATTTTTTTGTCCCAATTTATATGATCGTTTTATGTTTTTATCACAAATGTTTTATGCCTCATTCTATAAATGAGTTAATGACTTGGTTGTAGGTAGAAGGTAGACAATGGTCTCACACAAAACTAATTGATATACAAAATCTGATAACTTTGTTTTAGTTATTAGAGCTACATTTAGATATAGTTTGAAAGAAAAAGAGGACAAATTTTCTATAAAAATAAATTGGTAAGCCTGAAAATGGTCATTCCCGTCCGCTGATTCTTCGAATTCATTCATAACTACCGGACCCACCGGTGAATGATCATCTGGATTTTCTTCCGCCAACTATGGCAATGGGCGTTCTTTGTATACCTACTGTGCCACTAGATCCTTCTCGAGGTCGTCCTCCTATCATATTGGATTGAGGTGTCTTTATTCTACACCACCAGAGAGTGGAAGGCGCTCGTAAGTGAAGTGCGCTTGTATGCAAATGCAAAGAAGGATTTGCTGATATTTTGTTAAATCATTTTTTTCGAAGAAGGGTAAGTATGGGCCAATGCTGATGCTACGAGTGAAACGCTGGCTGCTTTCTAAATAGGAGGAGGCGAAGAATATGACTTTTGTACTGAGATTGTTCGGGAGCACTTCCTTCCCTATGCCAACCCTGGGTTTACTTAGAAAAAAAGTTCTTTGTCGGGATTTCTTCCGAATAGAATATAGGTAGCTGCCCTACTTTGCATGATCATTACCATTCTAACAGGCTGTTTCACTTCATTTTTTACTCAAAGTAGCCAACGAAGCGATCACGACTCGAAGACTCAACATTTTTTAGGGTCTCTTAGACCTGTGTATGTAAGTTGTTCGCCGGCCATACCATACGAAAAGATCAGATCATATAACATAAAGGGTAAGTGGGATGGATTCGTAAACAAAACAAACAAGGGAAAAGTAAAAGCAAGAAGACAAAGTAAAGTCATTTACTCTCGCATTTGCTCGATCTTGCTATCGCCCCTATCTATTAAGTACCTATCTACAAGAATAACTAGTAATTCTTTTGTTTTAAAACAAGAAACCACTACTGTTAGCCATTAGCCAAATCTGTCAAGTGAATTAGAATTAGTTGAATTCATTATATTGTGCATTTGAGTATGAGAAGTACTCATTCAAAATAGTCATCTGGCAATGAATCTCATAACACATAAGTAGAGTGCTGCAACAACGAGGGTAGCCCCCTATTTTTGCTTTATTATTACGCAGGAAAGGCGAGGGGAGGAGACGCCTTTATTACAAGTTGGGTTTGTCGACGGCGAGGAAGGGGACTTTACTTTATCCCAGAACAAAAGGCTTTAACAGAGTCAGAACAGGAAGACGAAGAGCCACTTAAGGCACCTCAATAACAATTTTAATAACAAGGCAATTCCAGAATAACCATCACAAGATGTAGTATAGTGAGTAACAGGTCCAGATGAAGAAGAAGTTTCTTTGGTGGAAGCTTTCAATAGAAACATGGGCCTGGACGTTATATCATTATGTATATATAGTGTGGTGAGATTCTCTGGATTTTTCAGAATGAACCTGCCTTTCTTTAAACAGGTATGCAAAGACTGGCTCCTAGATTCGATTATTCTCTATAATTGAGAAGAGACTCGTACGAATCCTATTTAGTTAGAAAGGTAATGCAATTCGTAGAATTGGCCAATAGTCTTAATCTCATCAAGACTTGTTATTAACGTATACCAGAGAAACCTTCTATGCTATGGGATATGGAATCCAAGCCCCCTCACGATCATGATTATGATTGATCTGATAGATACGAAATATATGAGTATATAGGAGAAGAGGATCTTTAGAGTTGTAAAGACAGGCTCGCTCCCCGGTAAGCAAGGGACGCTTTCCCCCATCCTATACTATAAAACTATAGGAAGAAGACATTAAATAGCAGCCCTATTTAGGGCGTTTAGTTTAGTCGATGTCACACGTAAAGCTATTAGCAAACAACAAGATCAATGGATCGCGGCTAACCTCTCCTATATATATATATATATATATATATATATATATATATATATATATATATATATTATGTGAAGCTCCTGATAGATTAGTCAGTTGGCAATCAACAACATCGGGTACCGCTTATATGGACATAAGAAGCTTTCTAAATTAACAACTTAACTGCTATAGATAGGTGTTTCACAAGCGCATAAGGTGTTTTTCTATTTGTTAATTTTATATAGAGACTCAGTCTCTTATGGCGCATTCATTTCCTTATCGAGTGAGGTATTCCCAGTCTTATTATATTTGCGAGCAGGAGTAAGCAACAGCTCTAACTGACTCTCAAGAAGCCAAGTAAATAAGCTACTTATACGAGAAAGATAGAAAGTTTTCAAGTAAGATGAAGAGCCCCAGCGGCATAAAAGCCTTATGAATTATTAACCTTGAAAACATAGCTGGTACATATGAACCTTAATATATAAGGTTATTTAATAAGAATAATCCATCCTAAGCCTCTGATTCTCATTTTAATTCATCCTCCACTTTAACCCATATTAATCTGAACTATACACTCATTTATCTTTCATTGAACTTGTTGGAAATCATATTTAACATATCCCATATGGTTGTTTAAAGTTTTAGTCATAAAAACTTAAGGATCTTATGCATGCAAAACATAATAAAAACAATTTCTTACATATACAAAATGG
>VHZZ01004140.1:58342-88331 GCA_009801015.1 Silene noctiflora | reverse complement strand
AGAGTGCACTAGAAGAACCAGCTATTATTGTTTGTGACGAAAAACGACCTGACCTATGTCATCTCACAACCACCTTCCTTTTTAAACATTATTTTTAGTGGTTATGAGACGTCACTTGTCACAAGCTTATAACACGTCACAAATGAGAATTTCCCGAGTAAGAAAGGAGAGAAGACTGACCCTAATATTTTGAGCATATTCTTGGATGAGAACTTGAGCATATTGATCAGGAGTATACTGACTGCCAGTAGAATAATAAGTTGGCATAAAGTAATTGTTAAGGTAATCATTGCTGCCAAGTCCTACTGAAAATATGCATTTGCTCAAATAATTTGCAGCCTGATTTTCATCTCCTAGTATTTGTACTACTTGTGACACTGCGTTTTGGTAATTTGTTACTTGTTCTCCAAAGCTTATTCTTCCTCCCTGCATTAAAAAAAATGTTTATTTTGTTAATTGTCGCGACTATATATATAAATCTTAATTAAATAAACGTGTATCGACCATTTGTCGATGCTGCTATAGAATGAATTTGAGAGGCCCGGTTTGAAAAGTAAATTTTTGAGCCTTTGAGGCCACAAGATCTTTTTGTACCAGATGCTAGTATTGGAACACGGACATTTGATTAACAAATAAATAAAGGTTTTTCTACGTGATACTTGTGTATTTTTTCGAATTTTACGTGGTATTCCTCGGTTTTTGGAGTCATCAGTGGTACTCTAAACTTAGTAAAATGTTCTTAAAATACCCAAACTACTAAAAAATCAAGTTATTAAAGAGTTAAATTTTGTAAAGAAAATATGTTTATGATCGAGTAAATGATAATTATGTTAATGATGTGACAAATTATTGCCAAAAATCAATCAAAAATGGACCAAATGAACATTTAAATGAGGCGGATTAGAGCATTTTGGGTATTTTAGATGTCTTTATTAAATTTAGGGATACCACTGATATTTTTGAAAAGCGAGGGATACCACGTAGAAATCGAAAAAATACATGGGTATTTTGTAGAAAATCCCAATAAATAATGTGTTGCACCATTATAACAACAGCAATACTATGCATTTATTTATCACTCTGTATTTTGTTAAATTACTTATTTGGTTTCGAAAATAGGCAACATTTTGAATTTGCTATTAGACGGCCTTTCTTTAATTTATATATTTCAATGATTTAGATGGTGATGATGTTGCATGACCTTTAATTTTTTTAGTTGTATGTAAGACTTGGTTCAAATCTCATTGGCATGAAAGTTATTCTCGTGACTCCCTTAATACAAAAAGATCCGTTTTATTGGTAAGGTCGGTAAACAGTGAGCTAAGAATATCAATTATTGAATAAAAAAAGGGTAAATAAATAACTGAGACGGAAAGATTGGTAATAATAGTGAGTACGTACTAATTGCTGGCCTGTTTCAGCCCTAATCCCAGCAGCAGCAGATGCAAAGTTGGCCCCTCTCAATACTTGTTCACTACCACTGACTTGTGCATATGGTGGAATGTAATCGTCAAATCCTAGAAGGTCAGCTGCATGATCAAAATTAAAATTAGTGACGAAACTAAGTGGGCTAGTAAGACGATTGCACCTATAAATCGATAAATCCTGGTTCCGCTAGTGCGTGTTATCATATTCCTTCTCCCTTAACTACAATTATTATGAACCTATAATCTTAGGTGAGGTCATGGTATCTATGTATCTATGTATCGTGCATGCATTGTACGTGACACATTTATGTGCTTTAATTTATAGATATGAATGAATGAATATAATGCATGGTAGTCCTTTAATTAATTAACACGAGTTCTTTAATTACTAGCCTTATTTAGCAGGTTGACAAATTGTACAAGGATCCGATCCAATGAGCAATGTTTTCCAATAAATATTGTCACTTTTTCAAATTAAGCAACTACCATTTTAAATTGAAGTAATAATGAACAAATATATGACAAGCCATCAATCGAGTTATCCCGTCTGGCTTGCGCATTTATTTACTTTTTTTATTTTGTATGAGGAGTGTTTTATTTAAAGAAAAAACAAATGATTAGAGACGGGAGAGACTATGCATGTAATAAAATACAATGTAGCTTAGAGATACAAAATTAATTATAATTCTCTTTATTAATGGATCGAGTTTTACTAAAACGAAAGACTTACATATAATGTCGATTGTGGTTTTTCCATTGGAAAATCTTCCGGTAGGTCCTTCAGAGAAATCGATACCATAAGGCAAGTAATTAGCTCTAGCCAACGAAGCTATATTATTATTATTACCATTATCAACCAAAGAATCGCCAAAAATGAAATAACAAGGCACTAACGGATCTGCATTGACTCCCAAAATCGTCACCACCAACATCGTTACACAAACTCCGCACCAAATCTTACGTTCCATAACCTTAATTTGGAGTAAATTTGAATAAATTGTGACGGAGAAATGTGACCGATTGATTTCGCTAATTTTAGGAGCGTATAGACTTGAGAAATGGTCAAGTATTGTGTGACAAATGAAATGAGGGTTCGAGTGTATATATATGAGGAGTGCAGTTAATGGTTGACGTAGTTAGTTAGGACGTGCATTAAATTCACGCGTACATTGGCTGTGTGATGCTACTGCTCACTCTTCAGTAAGTCACTAGTGCATCACGACTGAGTCGTTTATGTTAAGTGAACAAATTGCTATTGGATCGTGTTAGTTTAGTTTAGTTTAGTTTAGTAAGATTTGAGGAATTTGTTTATGAAACGCTTTTATTTGGTTGTATGTACGGTTTGTATGTAGTTCTCAAATGTAAATGTGTCATAACTATGGACAAACCCTTTGTCACCGAGGCAATTTATACCCAATTCAATTTATTTTAGCTTCATTCGGTTCATTGCAGCTCTACTCTACTTAACTTGTTTTTATAGTTCGGCTTCATTCAATTTAATTCAATAATATTGTTCAGCTTAGCTCAATTCACTTGAATTTAGTTCTATGAAACGGTTTTATTTGGTTATATGTACGTTTGTAATTTTGTATGTAGTTCTCAAATGTAAATGTGTCATACACTTATACCTGTGCACAAACCCTTAATTCTCCATCGAGGTAATTTATATCCAGTTCAGTTTATTTTAGCCTCATTCAGTTCAGTTTAGCACATTTTATTTTAACTCTACCCAACTTGTTTCTATACTTCAGCTCCATTTAATTCAATTCAGTAATACTATTCAGTTTAGCTCAATTCACTTTAATTTAGTTCTACTACTTTTAGACTGAGAATAGGGTTGAAATAAACTTTGGCAGTTCAAATTTTGGTTTAAGAATGTAAAAATGACTGCTATTATTAGGGAGTTTGTGCCGAAATCACGATTTGTAGTTAGGGGAACAAAGAAGCTACAGAAGGACAAACGAGTGTATTCTATTTTGGATATAGTTATTCTCTTTGTTGATACTCATTTATTTATCTTTTATATTATTTGTGAGAAATATTTAAATTAAAGGTAAATTAATTATTAAAAGGGAGGGAGTGATAAAGATTATGATTTTTTTGATAATATAGTAGACCTCAAGCTTAGGGATATTATTGGGGCGGGGAGGTGGTGGATGTAGGCTCCCCCACACCCGTACTAACCCCACAATACTCATACCCATACGGCCATACCCACCCCCACCACCCATGGCAGCCCCCAGACCACTTGGTGAAAATCTAAACTCGTATCCTCCCCATTTACCCACTAACCCTCTATATCATAATTTCCGTCGACATTCTTTTCAATAAAATGTAGTATAATCGCCATGAATTTCCAAAAAAATTATCCTCATAATTTTATAACTAGGGTAAATCCCGCGCAAAAGCGCGGTTTTTTAGATCGCTTTGTATATAGATCTTAATAATTAAATTAGTTGTATTTAACTGTAAAACTAACAATTTTTAATGTGAAGTATTAGGAGGTAGAAAGAAAAATTTAATATTTTAGCCCTAATTAAATTAGCAGTTTATGTGGACTTTTTTTTTCCCTAAAAAAGTTATTTATATGAAGAAATTGTTTAATAATATGAGTCAAAATATTAAGCTCAAATATATGTGGAAGTTTTATTATTTGAGAAGATATNTAAAAAAGTTATTTATATGAAGAAATTGTTTAATAATATGAGTCAAAATATTAAGCTCAAATATATGTGGAAGTTTTATTATTTGAGAAGATATTMGAATACATTATATATATACTCATAGAATAACTTCCTAAATTAATAACCAACTTATAGTTAAAGCATTTTAGGCGGGAAAACTCCCAACTTTTCCTAATCTATATATATTATTAAAAGAGACTTTTTTCGAGCGATATTAGAGCGTCCACATCATCTTTTTTAGTTTTAGGAGAGTATATTATAAGATCTTTCAAGATTATGACAAAGATATTATGTAATATTTTTAATATCAAAGTTGTATTTTACATAAAAGAAATTTTTGATTATCAATCTAACMAAAAAGTATAATRCAAACCATTTAGAAACTTAGATATTTGRATTCGTTGCGAAAAATGCTTTCATTTGAGTATAAATTTYGTATTATTTACTAYTTYCTYTCTTYCMTTGAATTGTTTACATTTAATTTTTGCACAAATATTAAGACAATGGGATACCTCTGCTTTTTATATGTTTACTTATACAACTATTCTCATGTAAACTCCTCATATTTTGGCACCCACTCACTGAAAGGTATAAAAGTAGATAATGGTATATGAGTCATTTAATTGATCAAAAAATATCCATATATAGAAACGTAAACAGTCAGGAGAACGAGGTAAAATAGAAAACGTAAACAATTAAATGCTATGAATGAAGTATTATCATTTTCTCAAATTTTAATTATGATAAAAGATGGTGTAGTTCTTAATATGTTATTTGTTCCACATTGAAAACTTATGTAGGTGTGGTAAATATATAACATATAAATAATATAACTGTCCCACATTGGAAGATTACCATTAGGTGGGTGATCCTATGATTATAAATAGGAGTCATCTTTGAAACTTAGGTATCAAGCAAAATCTTTTGAGTCTTTTTAAGTATTGTCTTATAGGACTCTTAAGTTTTTATTATTAAAAATTAATTAATTTAGGAAAGTATCCTAAGTAATATTTTTTATATATAAAAAATATAGTGGAAAATATTTTAATTATTATTATATATTAGTGATATTATCATATGTTTAATTTAAGAAAAAACTATGAAAATAATATAATAAGACTCGTGGTAAAAAATGTTATCATTAAAATATAAATTTCATATAATTTGCACATATTAAAAATTGTGTACTTCTTAGTATGTTATGCCTCACATTGAAAAATAATTTAGGTGTGATGAATACGTATAAAAAAAAAATTGTCATAATTTAGGTGTGATGAATACGTATAAAAAATAAAATTGTCTTACGTCGAAATATTAGCATAAGATGAGGTGATTCTATGATTATAAATATGAGGCATTATTGAAACTTAGGTATCCATTCAAAATATTTTGAGTCTTTAGTATGTCGTAGAGAGCTTTTAAGGGAGTGTATCAATCCACAATATGATATATATTTTCCATGTTATATTGAAATGATATTTATAATTTTTATTTTTATTTGACAAAAAAAGTATTGTAAAAAATTATGAAAATTATATAATTAGATTTGTAGTAAAAAAAAATATTATCATTAGAGTATAGATTTCATATCATTTGCAGATATTTTAATTATGATAAAAAAAATAGAAAAAAAGTGCGAATATTAATAGATAGGATAATATTTGCACATATTTAAATTATGATAAAAAAAAATAGAAAAAAAACGTATGAATATTAATAGATAGTATAATATTTGCTTATTATTAAACCGGGTTTGATGTCGAATTAGGTGCGAAAATTATATAATTAGATTTGTAGTAAAAAAAATATTATCATTAGAGTATAGATTTCATATCATTTGCAGATATTTTAATTATGATAAAAAAAATAGAAAAAAGAGTGCGAATATTAATAGATAGTATAATATTTGCACATATTTAAATTATGATAAAAAAAAATAGAAAAAAAAACGTACGAATATTAATAGATAGTATAATATTTGCTTATTATTAAACCGAGTTTGATGTTAAATTAGGTGCGAAAAATATTGTGTACTTCTAAGTATATTATTTGTCCCACATTGAAAAATAATGTATGTGATGAATATATAATAAGTATAAATAGTTGAATTGTCTCACATTAACAAATTATCATAAGGTTGAGTTATCCCATGACTATAAATAATCGTTGAACTTCGGTATCAATCCAAAATTTTGAGTCTCTTAAGTATTGTCTTCGAGAGCTCTTATAAGAGTACGCCAGTTACAACAATAACTTATAAATATTAACCTTACAACCTTTTTTTCATTAACAAAGTGTTTTATGTTTTATTTTATTTGAAAAAAATATTTTAATCATATGTAAACAAAATTAGACATAGGATGCAAAATTATAACTAAGTTAATTACCCCGTTGCAACGCACGGGTGTCAAACTAGTCTTTTAATAAAGAGAGGATTTTAAGCAAAAAGTTAATAAAAACCTAATAAATAATCATAATAATATTGATTTTTCATAAAATTGGTGGATAAGAGGGTATAAGTGCGTACAAAATCCATCCCTCCTCCACCACTATGGCGGGTAGAAGTTTTGTACCGACACCCGTTCCAGCATCCATGACGAGTGCGATGCGATAGTCACTTATACCCACCCTCACCTAAATCCCTACTCAAGTTCAAATAACTCCCAACTCTGTAGTCTCTACTTGATTGTATTGCATTTATCTCATTCATGTGTGATTGTCAAAATTGCCAATTGTAATTGCCGTGTTGAATATTGTTACTATTGTTTGTCCAAAACAGTACAAAAGTCCCCCAAAAGTCTTCATAAAGCTATTAATTTAACCCGACATAAATCTTGGATAGCATGCAATTACGTACTGACTATCATAGTGAAAATTATCACACTTGAGTAACTTCACCACCAAAGGGTAGATGGCCATGCCTTCATGACAATGACGGAACCAGAATTTAAAGTTAAAATAGCCGAAAAAATTCACAGGAATAAAACGGGTAATAATTTAAGATAAATTTGAGAAAAATTAGAAAATTTTAACTACCAATTTTGAAATTTCAATCATTCAACAAGGACTAATGCTGTTTAAAAATTTCGAAATTTTTAGTTAAATTTTCGATTTTTCTCGAAATTACCTTTCATTATTATCTCTTCATCTCCGCTGACTTCAAATCCTGACTTCACCACTAACCAAGATCGAGCAATTTTATTAGCCCTTCCTTAACTCCGTCACCGGTCTAATTTCCAATAAAGCAGTTTGCATGGAGAACCGTTTAAAGTAGGTAGTTAGTTGGGCAAGAAATTAAATGCAGTAGCTGACAAAATACAAGGAAGAAGTAACATGCATGCCATGCACGTATATGATTAAGTTGTCTAAGATTGGTTATTATTTGTGCAATTAATTGACGGCAAAATTATATTGCACTGGAACAGAGCTGGATCCCCCGTTGATTTAATAGTTGACCTGACCCCATCGTAAATGGTCGTCCCTAAAAGTCTCCAATACATCTTGTAGCTTTCAACGTAGGGTGGACTGTGGTCTGTGGACATGGCAGCTGATTACTAATTCGGCCTCTAAACTCGAGCTCAAATATATTAACAGAGTATTAAACTCGATAAATTTGAACCGATTTGATCGATCCAGCTCAAAAAGACCGATCTAAGACCTGATGGCCTGAATTGCTGAATCCCACGACCAAACCAAAACTTAACCTCCGACCTGTAATGACCCAATTCAAAACTACTCAACCCAAAAATGACTCAAACACAAATAACTCGAATTGATGATTTGGAAGTGATTAATTTGAAATCACACTTGATATATTTTCCATTAAAATAAAAAATATTAATTACCAAACTAATTTATAAAGGAATTCATTTATAAACAGGTGTAATTGTACCAAAATGACCTTGCTGACTTGCTCGGTTGATCAGAAACAACATGCCCGAAATAGAGCCAAAACCCAAAATGACCCTAGCCGATCCACATTAACCCGAAATACGCACCTCCAAGCTACGACTGACCTGTTTGCTAGGCTTAGATGAAATCGAGGGATTTGGGGTTGGTTTAACTCAACACACATTAATTCTAAGAAATTAAAATTTGTACCGGCTTAGAAACTATGGAGCTCATCTTTGGCTCTAGTTGAAATTAACTAAGTTTACCATTTATTTTCATATTTTATAATTAATAATTTGTGAGAGTAATGCAGTCCGAGTTAAGACCGACCAAGAATGAGCTTTTCGTGCATACATATCGGGTTCAAAAAGGACTGGAATTTTATGATCTAGATCGATCTTAGTCGCACACGGACCCATATTGAAATCCAATGTCAATCCTTCTGATTTAGGAGCAAATAGGTACGCAAATGTCAACTTAGTTGGTAAGATCATGAGACGTAGTGCTCATAGCAAAATCGCTCTTGTGCCTCCCAATACACCAAAAAAAAAAGGAGCAAATAAGTACAACTTGTCCACAAAATTAGCCACTTTCACGAATCTAACTCTCGAAACAGAGATTCATATAAATATAGATATACATTCAAGGTAACACCAAGCGAGAATATTCATATAAAAATTAGTTAGGAGCAAACAGGTACAATTTCAATCCGCGGAAATTAGCCTATTTCGTGGATTCAAGCCTCGAAACAGAAATTCATAGATGTAAAAGTAAGGTGACATTCAAGGTACAGGTACACCACGCGAGAACAGATGACCAAGCGAAACACGTCTATTATTCTCCATTCCTCCCCAATAGAGATAATTGGTGCCTATCCATAAAGCATTCAAGGGAAAACAGCATACAGATAATGGCATGGTTGATGGTTCTATGGCCATTGAATTTAATCTCAGGATTGCGAAGAATACAAGGATGAGTATACAACTATAGATCAACATCAGCATTTAAAAGCATGTGACTTTAAGAAATAAAGTAAAGAAGACCAAATAGTGGAACCCAAGTTTGCATAGCTTTCACCCAGCATCCAATTCAATCCTACAACACCTACCACATGTTATATTTATTGTTCTTTCTAGATTACCTAGATCACCTTATTCATTCTCATGTCAAATTGCAGGGTCTGGGACAAATTTTAGCAGGGACGAGCACCCCTGCTAGCCCCCTCTAAATCCGCCACTGCTATTGTCGAGTTTTTCTCTCGCAAATCAGTAACTGATTATCCAGTAAACTTAGCCTACACCAAAGTCAGTTTGGGACTAAAGCTTCGTTTTTGTTGTTTTAACATTAAACAGACTGACTTCAGGTTACTTTTTCAGAGAAGCAAGACTGACAAATACTATCTCAGGTTTCTCTGCTCACTGAATTCAAACAGAAAAGTGAAGTGTGTCCTAAACTGAGCACTATGCCAAAATGAATTCAGGGTACGAGAGTAAATACTTCCCGTACTAACATTCGACATAAAGACGTGTCTTTTGAAGCCATTAAAATCTATCAGGAGGTGCAAACATACAAACCCGATGAACAACGTTGTTAGTTATACTGATACAATTAGGTTCTACTACATCCAGCTGCAATGAACTTCATTCAACCAACAAGCAAATGGTGTCGGCATGATGGCGTCCATTAAACAATTCCATTAGCTAGTGACTTAAATGATCCTGCCTATAGAAGATAAGTGGGGTAGGATGTACAAAACATTTCCTCAACTGGAGATGTTTGTCCTGTATGATCTACTTAGAAAACTCTTACCATTTCTTGTCATTCAACTCCGTGAGCAGAAAAAGTACATGTCCTTGAAAATTAATTACGACAAAATGCATAGCAGACAAGGTAACTCCAATTAGCTCTGGAATTCGCTAAGCTAATAACACTAAACTGTCCCTGATACTAAGTCTCCGGTAAGCTTTGAAATCAAGACATTCCATAATGTCTACAAACTATTTAAGACAACATTACCGATACTTGATAAGCTCTGCTGAACATATCCTAACATGGTTCCCTTTTCCATATGTATAGTCGTATGTTTATGTTGAATAATCACATATCGAAGGGGAAGATTCTAAACACTCCGTCAAGCAGGTGACTTTCAGCTCAAACAAACATTTCACTAACATTCTATGCTACTCGAACTAATTATAATTAGAACCTTTCACCATGTCATATTTAAAAAAGGTATCCAAAGAGGTCATAATTAAGATACAATTGCTTGCCACACAAAAAAAAGTGTTTACAATTAGACGATCTCATCTATGGTTTGTTACTTCGACTAACATGTAAGACCGTCTCAAATAAACAATAGGTTTTGTATGAGGCGGTCTCAAATGTGAATCGAACGAAAGAATAGCTTATAGGCTGAACACGATTGCTGAACAAGTGAACATTCACTTACATCACATAGACACGGTACTCATTAAGCCAAAATCACATTATACCCCGTATTTCTGAACATTCATTTACATCACAAAGACAATTCTCATTTGCAAAATTCCATCATACATACCTGGCCCAAACTAGAGTAATCATAGCTCCTGCTTAGGATCATAATCTGTATATTGAGATGCTAAATCCTTCAAAATATGAGCGACACCCTTCAAATCATTAAAACCCACCTCAAGACAATCCTTGAGAAAATCACCCTGCATCTCCTTCTGCAATGTCTCCACAAACTCTCTTACCGGTCCCTGCATCATCATAATTCCATTTTTCACATCATACTCTATCTCCCAACATTAATCTCCCACGTCCCTACTTCCGAAATCAAACTCTTCTCAATTTCGACAACTATTTCACACCTTATTGTTTTTACCATAACTAGCCTTAGTCCCAATTTATTGTCTCAATGAACTAATTAGTACTATTTCGTATTCACTAGAACTACAACGTTTTCCTTATTTAGCATATTGCTACATTTCTACTCCCTCCATCCCAATCATTTGCTTAACTTAGATTAAAATACCTCTCACAACGGATAAATAAATGATTGAGACGGAGGAAGTATTTCAATTATGTTTTCGTGCATACTCTCACGACTTAATATTTGTGTCAAAAGCAAATGTCGCAGCTAATTTTTAATTTTCACAAACCATTTCATGTTAATATATTGCCACATCCGTCCTAATTAGTTGTTTACCTTTTATTATTCTTTACACGAGATATTTATATCAAAGATATTACCACACTCGTCTCAGTTATTTGTTTAACTTTTCTATTCTTTCCGCCTATTTATATCAAAGATAAACAAATAATTGGGACGGGAGTACTACCTAATTGGGACGGGGGTATCAAAGATAAATAAATAATTGGGACGGAATGAGTACTACCTAATTAACACATTCCGGTGTGAATAAGCTATTATAAGGTCGATGTATAAGACGAAAGAAAACTCACAGATTTGGTGAAGATAGAGAGCAAGCGAGTAAACAGCGACGTCGAAACCCGAAGGACAAAACGGTAATTATCAGCAACCCAAGCAGCACGTTCAGAATCAGACCTCAACCGAGTCAACTCAGTGAGCGAACTAAGCAACTCGTTGACGTCAGCAGCGAAACCAACAGCGTCACGAAACGACAGCGCATCACGCCAAGCGTAATTTCTGAGGTAATCCCAGCCCATGGAGAGGGCGGTGGGCCAGAATCTAAGGCCCAGGCCAATATGGAGCTTTGAGGCGATGAGTTCGGCCCGGCGGGCACCCGAGATGTCGCCCCGGGATTGACGGAGGTTTGCGACCCGGGTTGAGAGGGAGTGGGAGAGGGAGATTAGGGTTCGGATTTGGGTTAGGGTTATGTAGGCTGTGGTTTGGTGGATTTGGTGGGTTAGGAGGAGGAGGAGGGTTAGGAAGGTGGTTAGGGTTGGTTTTGGAGGTGACATTGTTTGGGAATGTGGGATGATGATCAAGGATTCAAGGTTGATCCATGGTTTGGGGTTTTGGGATTGTGGGTTGGTGGGGGTTTAAGGTTAGTCTATGGGAGGTGGCAATTAGGTTCACTCGGATGAGTTATAGGTCGATTAAAAGTTATAACGTGTTGAATTAGATTAGATTGGGTTTGGAGTCTGTCCTGTAATAACAAGTTAGGGTTTCACGTTAGTTTATGATGTAGGTGACAATTAGGTCATTCGGGTTGGCTGTTGAATTATAAGTTTATAATAATTCGGATTATATCGAATTTGGAATTTGTCTGTTAGTAAAGAGTCGGGATTTAACTTTTCTTGATCCATTATTTGGGGTTTTGGGATTGTGGAGTTCCAACTTCCAAGGTTAGTGTCTACCCTAACTTTGTAAAGGTAAACTTATCAAGCAGGTCGGACGGTTTGGAGTCAGATTGTAGTCTTGTACGGGATAGTTAATACTGGTGGTAAGATTAAACTTCTCCAAGTTGAGCTAAAATACGGATTAGAAATCATTTCTAGTACATTTATTTTAACATTTTTAAAATTGTGAATTATTTTTAAAAAATTAAATCAAATTTTAAATATAAATGTTTTAACAATATTTATGTCTTATAAAATTTGGTATAAATAGATACTAACATAGTAACATTGGATCATTTTTCTCGTTTTTATACCCGTAGTGTATCTTTTATATTTTCATTTAATATAAGGTCACATTTGACCCAGCAAGTTGAGTCGAATCAATAACATGCTCAAGATTTATGAATTTTAACCTTGGAAAAAATTAATTGTGTTATTTCAAAATGTATATTTACGTTATTATGTAATTGTGAGACGGTTTTACGGTAAGATACCGAACAACAAGTATATGACTCACTATATGAGACGCATTGCGTTCAGTTGCATGGCCAAAATGGCCAACCTTGGGCCAACGACCCTCCGTCACTTTCAAATTAAAAAATCCATTCTTCATATTCACATTGTTGATCCGCAGAATATAGCAAACAGAAAAAAAAAACAGTCATATTTTGACGATCAATCAAAATTCCAAATCACCAATCTTCACAAGGTTAGGTAAAATGTTTAATTCATGGAAATGTATGCTTAATTTGATGAATTGTATTTTTTTTTTGTTACCAAATTTGCTGAATTCTTAGCCATTTTGTTATCTTTGTCGAATTCCTTGGATGGTAATTTATTTATGTTTCTTCAGTTAAATTAAATGCATGAAACCCATGATTCAATTTGTTTTCTTTTTTAGCTATGGTGATGATTTGCATTATTTCCATTAATTATGTCATTATGCAAATAAAAAAGAACTACATTGTTGATTTGATTATGAGTCTGTGTTATTTGAGTGCACGTATAACAATGTACGAGTATATGAGACGGTCTTACACGTGAGACCTACTCTGTAACCCAAATGGCCACTAATGGAGAATACATGTATAAAGATTTGGTTGGTCTCACGTGCAAGACCGTCTCATTATTGTAGATATGGGTTATTGAATTGAACTCTGTGCCTAAAAATTGCAGGTTTGATAGCATTTCGCGAATATGCTAGTAGTTTCAGGTGGTAGTAGATGACAATGAGTGGGATAATTAGTGAAAAGGAGGTGAAACAGTTTCATAACTACTATCATCATATAGGGGGCCGAAGTATTCGAGGAGGTGATCAGTATGGGGGAGATATATTCTTTAACGAGGGCGACAATTGTGTGTTTAGCTATCAGGAAGAACACCCTGAAAGGATTTCAGAAGCTACAACGTCAAGTAATCGATGTAAACAGAAATTGCTGGTGGTAGCTAATAGGCTTCCGGTTTCTGCGACTAGGAAAGGCAAAGATTCTTGGCAGTTAGAGATTAGTGTAGGGGGTCTTGTTAGTGCACTTTCGGGTGAGTACTGAATCTTTAACTGCTGCCGTATATTGAAGTCTTCGATATCTTTAATTGCTTAATTTAAAAAGCTAATCATTGACGTTGTTTGCTGTTATCCAATAGTACCTATCACAAATCTTTCAAAGCTTTGTGAAAAGAACCCGAAGTTATTACCCCTGACGTAGAAAGTTAATAACTTTGGGTTCTTTTCAGTTTTCTCAATGCTTTGAAAGATTCGGAGGCCATATAGCTTGCTGAAATATCATGAATATGTCCCTTTATGGGTTCTTATTTTAGAAGGCTGATTACTGATGCATTTTAGTGTCATCCTGATTTGTCGCAAATTACTAAAATCCTGGATATTAGAATGCTTTGCAACTTCAGTGACAGATTTTGATATTCTGCATTGAATCTGTCGGGTTCTCTTATTACAAAGGTTTGGAAGATTTAGACGCAAGATGGATTGGTTGGGCTGGGGTAAATGTACCTGATGAAGTTGGAAAGCAATCACTCACTAAAGCCTTGGCTGAAAAGGTGAACTCATCTATTTTCTTAGACATCAAAACTTATACTTCCTGCTTTCTTACACTCGTACTAAATTGTTCGTCGGACATGTTACTAGTTACTACAACCATCCCAAGTTCATGTTCCCCATTAAACTTTGGTGGTCAACCATCAACCGATGTCAAAATTGACCATTGATCTCTTGAAATATAAATAGCAATACAATGTAAATTTCTTATGTTGTGATTTATCAAAACAACTATTGTCACTTTATCATTTTAAAGAGTTGTAAGTCTGGTATATTGTGAGAAATATCAGTCAAAGTCGACATCTTGTGGCGAACAAAGTCAAAGAAGACAATATAAATGAAATGGAGGAGGCGTAACATTTCTCATTAAGGCTGTTTATTGGATGCAGAAGTGCATCCCAGTTTTTCTTGATGAAGAAACTTTTCATCAGTATTACAATGGTTACTGCAACAAAATATTGTGGCCTCTATTGCATTACTTTGGGCTTCCCCAAGAAGATCGTCTTGCAACTACTCGAGGCATTCAGTCTCAATTTGATGCTTACAGGAACGCAAACCAGGGATTTGCTGATGTTGTGTGCAAGCATTACAATGAAGGTGATGTAGTTTGGTGCCATGATTATCACTTGATGTATCTTCCACAATTTCTGAAAGAATACGACAGTGCAATGAAAGTTGGCTGGTTTTTGCACACACCTTTTCCATCCTCGGAGATAGTCAGGACGTTGCCTTCACGATCACAGTTGTTGAGATCTGTTCTCTCAGCCGACATAGTTGGGTAATTATTTTAACTTTATTCTATCTTTTGACATACTCAATGAAAATTGGGACAATGGGTTATTGTTCACTTTGAATGTGAAGTATTTTACAGCGAACTCAGTGTGTCTTGTCTGCTCTATAAAGATGAAAGTGATAGGGTGTTAATGGGTAGTGTTGGATTTGGAACGGAGATTGTAAAAGAGATTCTGGCTTTACGATTTCAGATAATTTGTCATAATGAGCTATCTGTTAGAACTAAATGAGAACCTGCTAAGTATGTTAAAAGGTCTAGGGAGATGTGCAAGAGTTACAGAACTTACAGACAAATATAGAACGAGGCAAAAGTTCAGTTGAAAAGGTAGATTTGTTCTTGATTAGGAGTTTTTATTCTACGGAAAACTGTAGTCCAATAAATGAAATGACGGATTGTTTAGATAGTATAGAGTATCACACTGCCTTCAATCTGATAGCACTAAGAACTCCGCAAATTTTCAAGAAGCGAATTACAGCTGTCATCTAAAGGTTGTCTGGTGCTTACCGTACCAGGCATGAGGTCATGATCATCTTGGCTTCGTTTGTAATTAAAATGCAATTGTTTGGTGGAACGTGTTATACTGTTATGTCTCTTGTTCATCTCTTTTTTTTGGTTTGTAACTTATTCCCACACCCATATACTCAGTTTAGGACGGTCCTGTATCTAAGTAATTGAGTCCTGCCAAATCCTACACATACTTGGATAAGTTTTCGTTTCCTGGTTTAATCTTGCAGAATGAATTTTCTAAAGCTCTGTAATTTGGAAGGGTGGGATGATCTTTAATGCTGATCCTTCTGTGCCTCATGTGTTACCATGATAGCCTTTCAATGTTCGAGGCCAAATATAGAGCAAAATGATTACGTATTGCTGTTCTTTTGATATTATTCTGAAGTTGAGAAATGTTCCCAAGTTTGAGTGAGTTACACAATATTGCACCCGATCTGAATTGATCATTTTTCCTATTATTGAAAACGTAGTGTGGCACCATTTCCTTCCTTTTTCTGTTATTTCCCGCTTATCTTGTTTTTTTCCCTTTTCCCTTAAGCTCCCTTCATTTGCTTCCAATTTTATAAATCTCCTTTGTTTTGCTCTCTTTCTTTTTCTTGTGTGGCAAAAAATGAGTCGTGCATTTCCGTCCCTTAGTATCAGTTCACAATTGCAAAAATGGAACTCTGGTATAAATTCAATCAACTATCTTCAACCAATATTATATGTAGTTACACTTGAGGATTGTTATTCGCTGAATTTAGCAGAAGTTAAGAAAAGTTTGAACTTTATCCTTTAGTATCAATTATTAATGACAATTCGACCTCGACCCTTTTTCATCCCAGGTTTGAAGATACTTCCAAATGAAATTAATAACTGCAGTTAAAGAGAGAACTACTCTTGAGATGGTAGAGATGACATTATTTTTGGTTTAGGGTTTGATCAATGTAAGAGGACATAAGAGAGTTAGGTCCGAAGATTGGAGTTGGTGATGTATGGAGGCTGCAATATATGACGGTAATTTTCATGGCGTCGAAGTCAGCCAAGGGCTAATGAAGAAACTAATGGAGTTGTAGAAGGTGAAATGACTACAATGTTAGTTTTGTAAATAGTGAGTCTAGGTGTAAGGCGCAGTGAGTCGCATGTACATAAGAGTATAAGACACACCCAAGCACAACAAGAGAAACGCGCATCACTAACTCTATAGTTTTTCTTCTGCTTTTCCTTTATCCAAAATTTCACCTTATTACATGTTATCCCTTTCTAAACAAAAGGGGTGTTGGTTTTTTCTAAAGTTCCAAGTTTGTTTGCAAAACTATTGTGAGACTGTGCATAGGCCTCGCCTTCACCTTGTTGCCGACCCTTACTGCTCTTTTTCAACACTAAGACTGCAAATGTGCAATATTATGTGACTCATTCAAACTTGGGATTATTTGCGATATGTATGTATCTGAACTGAAGGTCACCAATTGTATCACACAATCTTGGAATATTAGCATCAGTTTATCCACAAATATGGCATCTAGTGATTGGTGGATTTTCCCTGGCAGGTTTCACACATATGACTACGCAAGACATTTTGTTAGTGCTTGTACTAGAATCCTGGGAGTAGAAGGTACACTTGAAGGAGTAGACAATCAAGGGAGACTTACAAGAGTTGCAGCGGTAAGCGGATGATGATTCCCCAATTTTAATATTTTTATATTCCGTAATACAAGGTGAAGCAAGTGATGTATCACAATAGAGAAAAAGATTACAGACGTATTCTAGTTAACTTAGGATGATTCCATGAATCCTTTCATCCAGTATTGTTCTATGCCTACTGATCTTGATGATTCTTCTGCCTCTGCTAACTGTGTCAATGCAGTTTCCTGTTGGGATAGATTCAGAGCGGTTCACTCGAGCTGTTGAGCTTCAACAGGTGCAAGATTACATGAAGGATTTGAGACAGAGATTTGCTGGACGAAAGGTTGGTGCACAAGACATCTATCTAGGTTGGAAACCCTAGTTCTGCACTTCTGCTTTCCATCTGTTCGGATCTGTGTCAGATCAATTGTCTCACTAGCTAATTTACATGGTATTTCGTAATAAATCTTGTATGGTGTCCGATACTAGCCAAGCATTATGGGGCTGACACTAGATACTTCTTTTTAAGCCAGAACATGGGTGTTTTTCATAAAATAGACAAGTCTGACACTTGGACACACGGTCTGTTACGTCTAGCTCAGTAGGTGCTTGAGTGAAAATTGGATAGAATGTGGTTGTTTGTACCAATTTTGTAGTCGTATTTCCCTAAGACCCTAATCAACCCTATACTCGGCCAAGTGATATTGGACTGTTTCCTTATTTGTTAAAGAAGTATCGTAGGTGCTTCATCAAGAAACTAACGCTTGCCAGTCAATTTGCTTTTTCAATATTTCAGGTTATGTTAGGCGTTGATCGTCTTGATATGATCAAAGGTATTCCTCAGAAAATACTTGCTTTTGAGAAGTTTCTGGAGGAGAATCCAGATTGGTGTGATAAAGTAGTCTTGTTGCAAATTGCTGTGCCAACAAGAACTGACGTTCCTGAATGTATGCACTTGCTTATCTTTCTCATTTTATTCTTAAATTTACATTAATTGCTTCTTTTTGCTAGTTATCGGTATACCTAAGACAATGGTGTTGTGTGAGAATGAAATTATATGGGGTGGGAACGCCACTAAGAGGGGACTATAGAACTGCTTTATAGTCCATTACGTTGTATAGTGTCGTGATTTGTAATTTCCAATTGACTTTCTTGATAATTTTGGCCTTAAGTCTAATTTGTGCTCTGAATATTGATTTTACCAGATCAAAAGCTTACAAGCCAGGTTCATGAAATTGTTGGACGCATCAATGGCAGATTCGGATCCCTTACTTCTGTCCCTATACATCACCTGGTCTGTGTTTCACCAAACAGCTCTCACTGCATTCATTCTTTCTGATGATGATTTCATTTTGAAGAATGTAATTATCTTTAGAACAAGGCAAAATGACACATGAAATTGTTTTTCTTAATTTAATTTTTCTGCAGGATAGATCTCTTGACTTCACTGCATTGTGTGCACTGTATGCTGTTACTGGTAATTTTCTGAAAAACGCATCATCCAAGCATATATAACATGTAACTAATGAGTAAATCGGTCATTAAAGTACTCGTGATGCTAGATGTTGCACTTGTCACTTCTCTAAGAGATGGAATGAATTTGGTGAGTTATGAATTTGTGGCTTGCCAGGCTTCAAAGAAAGGGGTTCTCATTCTGAGTGAGGTATGACTTGCTTTCATTTCATTTTCCTGTCAATTTTTGAAAAACCGTGTTTTATTTTCATTTTTGTGGTTTTTAATTCTTTGTAGTCACTTTAGTTTGCAGGTGCGGCACAGTCTCTTGGCGCTGGAGCTATTTTAGTGAACCCATGGAATATTTCAGAGGTTGCTATTTCGATCCATTATGCATTAAATATGCCGAGTGATGAAAGAGAAAAGAGACATCAACTTAACTATGAGTATGTGACAAATCATACTGCTCGGGAGTGGGCAGGGATATTTGTCAGGTATGTCGAATGATGTTTTTGTTGTTATTTTGGAAGACATTTGGCTGGACTGAATCTTTTTCATACTCTAGCACCTTCAAATCTTTCAGTTTGCAGAAAATGAAATTTCGGTTTGGAAACTGAATATGGTTTAGATTGTAGATTTATGGTGTCATCTAATTAGTGTTCAGAAAGTTGTGTCGATAAATTGATCCAGTTTTTTTTTTTTTTTTTTTTTTTTTTCTGGTTAGATCAAGTGTTATAAATATTTACAGAAAACTTTGCAGATACAGGTGGTTAAGATGGACAGTACTCATTTCGTTACTGTGATTTGTATTATTGTTCTTTTTAGGGTGTAAAGTAGCCACACAGACAGTTTGATGCTATGGGTTTTGAACTCAAGCCATGAGTATTACCCTCTGAATGACTTAATGAATTGTGTTGCTCCTAAGTTAGTATTTTCAACTATTATCAACTGATTAGTAAGATCCAAAAGTTTAATTTTGTGTCTAACTAAAATTACTTATTTTCATGCTGCCTTGTGAACCAGTGAACTCATCGGAACTACGGTCGAAGCTCAAGTACATACAACACAAGTTCGACCATCGCTTCCAGTTTGCCTTGCTACAGAGAATTACTCTCGGTCTGACCACAGACTGCTCGTTCTGGTAATCTATTTTTTTCTTCGTTGATCTTTTCATTGTTTCTTGCAGAACTGACCTGAACTGAATGGCCCTTTAGCCTGATCTAGATGGAACTATGCAGACAATTTGCTATCGTGTGACATTGAATTTTTTTTTTTTCATATTGATGTCACATGAAACATATTTAATCACAGGGTTTCAATGCAACACTGACCCAATCAGTCAAAACTAAGGGCACAACCTGCAATCAAATTAAGGACATGGAGCTTAACTTGCACCCTGAGCTACATGACACATTGAGAAAGATTAGTAATGACCCAAACACAACAACACTTGTGATGAGTGGAAGCGTCAGAGACGTCCTTGATGAGGTTCTCTTCTCTTCTCTGCTCGTGTTGGCTTATATTTTGGTTTATTTGAGCTGATTCATTTCTATTGCAGAATTTCAGTGGCTATAATCTATGGTTGGCAGCTGAAAATGGTATTTTTCTGCGTCACACAAAAGGTGATTGGATGACAACCATGCCAGAATGTGTCAACCTGGAATGCGTAGACAGCATTAAGGTAAACTGATTACTCCCTTTGTTCCTTTTATATAGTCCTCATTTGACTCTGGTGGTCTAATGATGTCGAGTTGGACCGGCATTTTATCACAATATACGTTTACTTACAACTTCTAAAAAGCTTCTAAATAGGATGATATGAAAATAGATTATTCGATAATTTAAACTTGTCCAAGTTGATTTAGTGTTCATGAATTTTTCCAGTGTCACCACCTCTTAGTAGTTCTGCTCTTTTCAGCATGTTTTCGAGTATTTCACGGAGAGAACTCCACGTTCCTATTTTGAGCATCGTGAGACTTCACTTCTATGGAGCTTCAAATATGCAGGTATTAAGCAAAATGTCTAGCCTAACGGCATAGAATCTGTTATTTTGACTCTTCACATTGTCTTTCGTACCTGTATCCAACACTCTTCACTCGGATATGTGGTTACGAGTCATATACACTCATGTTAGATACTTAATGTCTGAGTACAAGTGACATAGCATTCAGTTAAGTTTATCGTTCCCCACTTTAATCGTATAGCTTTCACTGATTTACAGACATTGAGTTCGGGAGAATCCAGGCAAGGGACCTGTTGCAACATCTATGGACTGGCCCAATTGCCAATTCTTTTGTTGATATTTTTCAGGGTGCAACAACAGTTGAAGTCCGAGCAGCTGGTGTAACAAAGGTCAGAAAGTTGTGGCCGTTAATGTTACTGCAAAACTTGGTCTGTTAGGAACACCTTGCATTACATTTGTTGATTGCCACTTATGTTAAGCCGACTTCTGCAGGGCGTGGCAATGGATCGCATTCTAGGGGAAATAGTTCACCGGAAAGGCATTAACAAACCTATCGATTATGTCTTATGTATTGGACATTTTCTTGGAAAGGTTCGCCCACCACCATAGCATTTTGCACAATGGCTATGCTAGTTGTACTCTTACTGATTACAATGAGAAATGTGTATCAGGATGAAGACATCTATTCATTTTTCGAGCCAGAATTGCCTGTCGAATCACCAGTACTATCACGAGCCAAGGCAATAGATGCGGTTAGGATGACATCACCGACCTACAAAAGTGGGATCAAATCATTTTTAGGGTCACATAGAACTAATGTAACTCATTTTCAAGCTAAACCACGCGCTAATGTGCCACCTGCATTATATGATGAAGGTGTTTCTGTACTAGATCTCCAAAGTGACAACTACTTCTCATGTGCTGTCGGAAGAAAGCATTCAAATGCCCGCTATCTTCTGGGTTCGTCCGAGGATGTTGTTTTGCTTATGAAAGGGCTCGCCGAGGTTTCATCACCCTGCCTCAACCATGCTGCCTGATTAGACTCTAGGACAGGTTACCAGGGTGCATTTTTGTGTAGATTTCGTACAGGATACATTCTTTTATTGATTCTTTGCCACTAATGAAAGTGGTTATTCGTTTCGTCTCTGATTACAGCTTCTAAGTTTTGGGTAATAGAGCTGTAATATCTAGTTTCTTCTGTGTATGTACCTTTTTCAGGCTAGAGATTGTAGTATTGTACATGTATTTTAACGGACAAATACATTTTTGATTGAATGACAAAACTAAGGTTATTCTCGAAACATGTGGTAACATTACTGTAAGTGCATAAAACGGTTTTATACAAGTATTTGTGTTTTAAACAATGTCATCAACAAGATCTGGAGAATTTGCTTCAAGTAGTAGGGTTTTTATACTTGAATAAACTAAAGTATTGTTTAGTCACCAGTCTCCATGTGACTTGTTGGTTGAGACACTAGTGCATCAACCTCAATTCTCAGGTTCAAGACTCGGTATGCACATTTATGTGCAGGAGATGATGATGATATTGATGATGATGATGATATGATAATGAAAAAATAAATGAGGTATTTCCAAATACCTCCCTTTTGGCAATCGAGAATCCGACTCCTATTTTTATACTGTTAAATGTCGCAAATTCCAAAAAATACACCGCTATTATTTATTTATTTATTTGAGAGAGGGTTAAAGTTGAGAAATAAAAAGCGTATACAAGGATAATACACATAATCAATATAAATACCCCTAATCGTAATTTTGTATCTATCAAAGAGGTACTATGACCCATTTGCCAGAATGTCAGATCTAGCTTATACATACATCAATAAAATAACACCATCTTCCTGAACATTCATTTGGTTTGAGACTTGAGTGCATTAAGAAACCTTTGATCCATAGCTCAGATATATGAGGCTCCGTAATCAAACCGTTACCATCTTCCTATATTCAACATCCAGTTCCGGATTTAATACAGCCTCGTATAGAACAATATTCCCGCGTTGCATTATATTTCAATGGTCAGAACTCACGAGCTTGAACGAATATCAGCATATGTACATGGGAACATATTTAATCACAAGGTTGGATCTCTTCTCACTTTGACCCTTTCTCCATTAAAGTGAATATACTTCCATTTACACCCATATCTTTCAAGAACCACACGTTTCTTGTCTGCTTGATCAAGTTTCTCAAAGGCTCGTGCTACTCTCCTCACTGTATCTTCATCAGGTCGAACACCTAATTCTTCCATGTCTGCAAAAACCTGATTTTTTCCAATTGCAACTCGTTAGAAACTAGTAGCGGGAAAGTTATTATGTGAGTAGTGTGCAACCTCCATTCCAGATTTACTGCCCTCATCTTACTTCAGTAATCAGTCAATGTCAACTTTGACCAGCATTTTCGCAAAATAGTAAAGATACAATGTAAAGTTTGTCATGTTTGAATTAGTAAAGCAACAATTTTCTAAATTATCATTTGAAAAACTGTAACCATCATAAATTTTGAGTAATATCTGTCAAAATTGACATATTATAACCACCAACATCGAAAAGACAGAAGAAAGCTAAACTAATAAGGCTTCTCCGGTGCATTCAGTAAACTTCAAACCCAATTGCGAGCACTAGGCAATAAATGTAACTAGACATAGTTTAAATAGATAGGATTTTCAAGAGACATATGTTGCATTTCGTTACAGATGTATTAAACTACAGTCTACAGAAATAGATAGATTTCGTTAAAGACGTGAGTTTCTCATTACCTCTATAATTTTATCAGGCAAATCATGATGATGATATAGAGATGTCATCCTAGAGAACAATTTCTTTGAGATAGAACGTGTATGGGTGTGCAAAATCATGTTCCACAGCGATGCAGCTTCATCTATTCTCCCCAGCTCATCAAATGCCAATAGAACCGAGTCGTATGTTCCCATTGTTGTACCTTGACCCTTACTCAACATCCACTTGGCAACCTATTGGCATCATAATAAGTACATCATCTGTACATGATCTAGCTTTAGCATGATATAGGAGACTCCATGATCATCAACGTTTAAGTTAATGGTGGTGGAACAAAACAAGTAAACAACTATGGAGAATGATACAAACCTGGCTACTAGTTGCAGATTACATATCACTCTAGGAAGACGAAGTTTTTAACTAAAGAATATATAAACAAAAAAAACTTGAGAACTAAAAATACGAGTCATACCTGAATCAAACGCAACCATTGCTTCTTCTCTCTCAAGATTTTCAGAGCCTTAGCTGCAGCAATCGATGGAAACTCCAGCTCCCATGCGATCCATTCGTCAAGCGCTTGATAAACAGCCTCTTTTTCATTAGGTAGTTTGCCAACCTGCAAAGACAAATAACGGTGTGAAAACTTCCAAAAAACGATGAAGTATACTTCATGCCTCTATCTTAACATAGGAATCCAAAAACTTACAGTCCGAACTAAATTCATCGCCTTTTGACCAGACCCTGCAGAATCTTTACTTTTCCACAATTGATGCTCTCTCTTCCCTGACTTCTTGACAGTATTAACAGATCTTCAAGAGAAAAAATCGTCTTATGTATTCCAGCAACATATTGACAGTATTAACAGATCTTCACTAGTGTAGAAAATGAAGAAATAGACGAAATGCGTGAGGCAGAAAAGCTCACTTCTCAATTGCACGAGAAGAAGACAAAGACCGTCGAACAATTGGGTTGGAGCAACACTGATCATGGAAAGATGCAAAACTATTTCATAAGCACACGAGTAGCTAATATTTCAAAATGTATTTAACCTGTACAAGTAAAATCAATTAGAGAATTAATAGTCATAAGTTTCTTGCCTTGGTGCCTGTGATGGAGAGCAATAAAGGCCTCTGTAGCTGCATCATCCTTCGTGATATCCGCGACCCTAATCCAACTTTGCTTATCTTCACCTAAAAAGTCAAAAGGAAATGAACATAAGGCAAGCATTCAATAACAATGCAGAGCAAAAAACTAAAAAGACAAAATGCTATGTGGAAAACCTGATCCAAGGGAATGTTGTGAAAGCCTAGGAAAACCAGGTTTCTGCTACAATTGACAATCATGTTCTACCCTCTCATAGCAAATACAACTTCACAATTCTACAAATGTTGAAAAGGGATGAACTTTTGCACCAAGTGATTGCTTCTTCTGTAATAAAATTTCGTAGTGCATAAAGAAACCATACATCAATCATCTACAACATCATAATATCCAATAGAAAGACACCAAATTTATGATTTTACATACATAAGAGCACTGCCCAGGTGGAAAATACTTGAGATTTAACTAAAAGGCGCTTATACCCTATTCTTTCGGACTTAATCTCAGTTTCAGCTCAGCTTCGGTTCAGCTCAGTTTAGCTAGTCTATGTCAAAAAGAACAAAGAATTGATAGAATTATGATTCATCGAGTGTAGCCGGTAAAAATATACTGGATGAGATGTTTTCATTGTGCATTCAAAGTGTTCGACGAAATGCCTCAATGAAAAACAAACGCTCAAAAGACACCACTGCATTAACTTTCCTAAATTCACGAAGATAAACATTATTTGAACAAAATTTATACAAAACCAAGAAAAACCCACTTGAGAATTACAACTACGGAGCTCACCCATATCTCAAAATTGGAATTTTCAATTGGCAACCCTCAAATTGTTGTTTAAGACGAGCCAAATAGAATAGATGAGACAGAAGCAGAATGTTTAAGGACTAAGGACTATGGACTAGCAAAGTGCTTGTCCCGTCTATAAAAGTGAACTACTATTTGACTCGTTTTAATCTTAACGGAGATAATTGTTGCCGAAATTATTCACTATGTAGGTCCAATAATTGGACTACAAAATAAAAATGAAAAATTGCGACGATTAATTGAAACAAGAGTGAAAGGTAAGAGGCATACCAGTGGAGGAGCGGCTGTTAGTATTGGCGCGAAACGTGTGGCTGCCTTTGTTGTCTGTTCTATGACATACTCCGTATCACTTACGCCTCTTGTGCGCGCACCCTGAAACATATCCCACAATGTCACTGGTTTTCGTAAGGTAACGGTTCCGGTTTGATTCGGGTTATTATTAAGGTTGTTGATGAGCCGAGCTTGTTTGATTAGCCCTTGGAATCCTTTTAATAAAACTCAGCTCGAGTTCAGTTGAAGTTCAACTCGATTTCTGTTGGATTGATCTGAAAGCCGATTTTAAGTCAAACTTGACTCTTATTCGAGTTTTTTTTTTTTTTTATTATCATTTTAGTCCGTACAAAACTACAAACCAATACGTCTTATACATCCCTTCATTTTAAATTAATTTAAACTAACCATAATCACGTTGTAATTCAGCTCAAGTCGCTAATCATTTTAGTTCTATGAATTATCGGGATTGTCTCGAGTCAAGTGCTATTTCACCAAATTTTTGAGGACGACCTCATATCGAGTTGAGCATATATCTCGTTCATCAAATTTTCGAATTCTCTTGTGCATAATTTTAGACGGATAAGATCGAACACAAGTTGAAATAATATATTTTGCATCTCTAAAATAAGTTTAAAGGAGGGACATCACACATGGCTTAACAAATAAAAGAAAATAAACTAAAACAACTCAATAAACCATGTGGCTCCTTTCTCACTAGCTTAGATTCATCATTTATCCTTTGACAAAATCAAGTTCAATTAGATAGTGCCACGTATCGGAACTACATCACTAATTATCGTATAAACATTTTTAACTGTGAAACAGTCTTATTATATAAAAAATAAAAAAATAACTCATTTACTAATAATAAATAATAAATATCTTCCTAGCAAAAAATTGATCATTTTATAATATAAAATCGTATTATAAAACCGTCTTAAATTATACTTGCTGGCTTTCTGCAAGCACATACAAACCGTCGGCCAAAAGCAATGTTACATAACGTTACTACATTATTATGACACCTTTTTCTTAATAATAGTGTACTCATTTTTCATTTATTATCCAATCAACAACAAATTCCATCTCACATTTTTTCTTTCCCATTTTACCCTTATCAATAATATTCCCAATAATATTCTCAATTAACACACACCTATAAATACTCACCCTTATTCCTCATTTCACCTCAACAAAAAAAACTCCAAACCCCTAAACTCAAAAAATAAATATATTTTCGAGATTTCGAGCAAATGGAATTACAAGAGTCAGAAATTATGTTTTCAGATGAGTATTACTACTCATCTGATCAAAGTAGCCCAATAGGGCACCACTCATTTTCGACGTCAGGCAGACGTGGAAATCGAGTGGTTAAGAAAAAGAAGGATGAGAATAGGAACTCCTTGTCTATTCCTTTGAATATACCCGGGAGTTCCTCTTCCTCGCCTTCTTCTTCTTTTCGACACGAAAATTATGGGTTGGATTGTTTTGATGATGATGATTTTCTGCATGGGGATGAAATGGTGCCCCCTCATGTTATTGTAGATCGAAGATCAAGTGGATTTAATAGGAATTCTAAAGGGAAAAAGAATTTGATTCAATTTAGGAATTCTATTCTTAAATTGACAGGATTTCTTGAATCTTAACATTTTTTTTTTCTATTATTGCATTTTGGGTGTTTTTTTCATCTCATTTTGGAGTTTTTGGGTCTATAAAATGAGGAAATATAGAAGAAAAGCTCATATTTTTTTGTTGGAGCTTTTCATTTTTGAGGATTGGAAGAGTTTTAGGAAAATAGGGAAAACAAAAGACAAATATTTATAACTTGTAATGAAAAGTTTATGTGATTGTGAGATTTTTTTTGTGCAATCAAGTGAACAAGATTGGCCATTTTTTTTTATCATGGTTATTGTAACATATATATCATACGGAGTATATGAAATAAATCGGCATTCTGCTTTATTATATTTATTTAAACCGTTTTAAGTTTAATACGAATATATCTATTTAAATAAGAGTTTGTGTCTCTTGAATGTATCATGTATATATGTTCACCATTTTCCCTTATTCCTCCATTTTCAAAAATTCCTTTAGTAATTCAAAAGGGAATTGAGAAAATTAAAGTTTTTTTCAATGTAAAGCGAGTAATAAAAAGAATTTTAATATTGACGAAACTTAAATCCAGATCATGAGTATGGAGTAAGGCCTAATTGAGTAATGAAGGTTGGAAGGTACCATTTGTGTTGCTTGAGTAAAAATATTGGACTTTTCTTTTTCCTTTACTCCAAGACATAATTTTAAAAAATTTGGTCAAACCTAGCAAAAAAAAATGGCAAAGAATCAAGTACTCCATTTACTAAGAATTATCCATGTGGATATAACTATATTTGTCATATATCAAACTGGATTGGATTAAATTACTAAAATATCATTTGAAATATAATTGTTACTTCGTAATTGATTTCTATTAAAACAATATGACTACCATGAGTAAATACGTATTCCATTATTTTATCCATGATTTCTTGATATAGATATATTGTCTAATATATGTCCAATAAATATTACTTTACGAAAAAAACACATAATAGCGTTCAATAATACTAACATTTACTACAAAGCTAAATATTAAGGGTAAATTAATTTTTACACCCTTATAAAACCCACTTTCCTAAACTTATGAACATTTTTTATCAAATCTTGCCCTCTTAATCCAACTCCAATTGAAAAAATGGAATATTCTGTCAAATTTTAAATCTTCCTTATAAAACTCATAATTTGTGACGAAAATACCCCTACCATAATTTCTTTCTTCTATCTCTCTCATTTTCCTTCTCTCCTGTGTCTATTTCCTTCTTTCTACCTTCTTTATTGTTCATTATATCTTCTACCAAATGTCGTAAATGATCTTTAACCAATTTAGTATCCGTCGAATTAAGGTTCAAAGATTAGTAAATTCCACGCGTTCCTTCATTATACGTTTTTAATAATAGTTATAATAATATAACTGGATCATAATAACAATTCAAAAGTATATTTCACATTGACATACATTTTATATAAAAAATAAAAATTCATGATAATGAAAATTAACTTTAGCTATCAATGTATTTCCGTAGGTACTTAAAACTTAAATTAGATACTAAATTTGTTACTCACTTTGTTTTGTCTCTATAACTTTAGCTACTAACGTATTTCTGTAGCTGAAAACTTAAATCAGATAGTAAATTTGCTACTCAATTTGTTTTGTCTCTATAATAACTACGTATTTGTTACTGACAAATTTTCATATTTAAAAACTTAAATTAGATATTAAATTCGCTACCTACTTTATTTAATCTCTACAATAGGGAAATAATTTGCTACCATTTTTATTTAGTCTCTTAAGTAGAGAATAAATATATTTTTGTCTCAATATTAGTCGCTAAATTATATATTTAATAACGGAGTTTTGGTCAGTTGCTAAACCAGTAGCTAAATCATCATTGTCTTGTAGTGTGAAGACCAACACTACAAAAAATAACATTAAGGGTGCGTACATAATCATTCCATCCATTGTATCCTATCTGTAAAAAAAATACAAAATCATAAAGAGGAAAAATGAAGAGTTGAGAGTGAGTTTAGTGTAGGTCTGTAAAAGAAGGAAGTTGACAAAAAAGAATAAGGGTATGAATATGAGCTAATAAGTAGGGGTAATATCGTAAATTTACCATGTTTTACACCGGAATCAGACTAAAAGGAGTAAGATTTGCTCTGAAGTGTTTTATAAGGAGGTAAAATATTAAAAGAAATTTTTAAGGATGCAAGTTAGAAAAGTTAGTTTTATAAGGGTGTAAAAACTAATTTGTCTCAGTCATTTGTTTACTTCTATTTAAAGGTGTTTTTCTCATGTGTTTATCTTTTTAATTTGGGAATTTTATTCATGAGTTATATTTACAAATGGTTAATTTCTCTTTCCTTTGTTTGTTGTTTTTGTGACAAAAACAAAGTTAAACAAATGGAAAATGTAATGTCAATTTAAGTTATTTAAAGTTATTGTAAAGTGTTTTTTCAAGTTATATCTTGTCTATATAAATACAGAAACATTTCGTGCAAATCTGTGCAGCCACGTCATCACATACAAGTTTTTTTTTCTTTTTTTAAAACATTAAATGCGGGATCCACAGTAAATATTAAGGAATTAATTAATAAAATTCCGTCTACGTTTATGTTTTGTACATAAATAATTACGTTTATAATTCGGATATAAATATTAAAAAATAACGATGGTTTATACATAAATATTAATAAATAACAATTTATGAATAATTTATATTACAATAAATAATAACAAATTATACCAATTGATACAAATACAATCCAAATTTTTACT
>VHZZ01004135.1:6411-18645 GCA_009801015.1 Silene noctiflora | reverse complement strand
ATAATCCATAGTCAATTACACATTATAGTACAACGCAATCAGACAACATATAGTACTGAGTAGGGAGAACCTACCTCAAGCAAATCGCATCGACTTCGCACGCAGCCTCACTAAGTGAGCCATCCACGACATCCTATGACATACAAAGACATCCTACTCTTTGTTGCCTCTCCTCTCCCCTTTTTTTGTTTTGTTGTGTAAAATGAGGAAAAGGTATGTGTTGGAGTGATTAGGATGTTTATATACTCCGACTCACTTAAGTTAATTCCGACTCCCTTACACTACATACTTCAGCCCACCTTTAGGTTTATAAGTTTATTTCAGTTGATTATTATAGGTCTCCAACAATCCCGACTCATTCAACATATTCAAAACATTATGCGTAGGATATAAATAAAATAATATAAACAATAAATAACAAATAATAAATAAAAGTTAATAAATAATAAATAATATAATAATAAAATAAATATATAATTCGCGGTATTACACCAAGTCTAGATAACGGAGTGTAGTTTACCACATTAGTTATCATTTTACTTTATTCAAACTTCCGTTGTATTGGTTTTGAACTATTAGATATGTTCAGTTGGTTTGGATTATGTAATAATACAGTTTGAACTTCATCAATATTTAAACAATTTAATTTAAAGTTCCTTTGTATTTGAAGGTACTAGTCCCCTAATTAGACATCTCTAGTTAGTTACTAAATTACTTATTAATTTAGTTTCTACATGACCAAGTTACATGCATGATTATAAGATGACATAAAATGCATAAAAAAGAACATTTCCTTACATTGCTTCAGGAAAATATGGGCATAACACAAGGACACCTTCCTTGTGTTGTTATTGAGCTAAAAATACAAAGAAGATCCTCTAAGTCTTCAAGTTTCCATAATGGGAAACCTCCTCTTGGTGGCACCCATTACTAGCCCAAATATCCTAATCTTATTAACTAGATAATATTAGGATAATCTTGTTTATTATGTAATATTATTACTATAATAATATTAGATAATGTATAATATTTTTATGTGAATTTTTGATGATGATAAATCAACAATTTGATCAAAGGGTGATGAAGAAGATTAAGATAAGAAGGACTTATTATTTTTTTCCCCACCTACACTAGGCTTTTATATAAGGATTTTTGTCTTCATTTTTCTAACCCCTTATGTGTGTAAGGTGTGGGTATTATAAAATACCAAATGTAAACAAATGAAATGAAACCCAACATAAAGTAGTGGGTTGGGGCCATATCATGTGTGTGTCACACACTATCATAGTGACGACACATGGTTCATTTCGGTCCGTTTTGATTTATGACATTTGTCCCACAAATGCTTATAAGACTTATATTTAATTATCTTATATAATTAAATATTAATTTAATTTAATTCTATTATTTAACACTTAAATAATCCTAATTAAATAATAATGTACAATTAACTATTAAGTGACATTTTATCATGTTATCAGTATAAAATATGTCTTATAATAATAACTAGTTAATTTTACAACCTTTTGTAAATATTTTTAACTAATTATCTCCGCCTCACAATATACACACATATCGTACTAATTTAGTTAATTAAATATTAATTACTAAATTCCATCTATTTATTAATCAATTATTAAATAGTTGAATAATAAATTCCTTTGCCCGAGTTCGTAACTCGTCATCAAATTATAAATTCACTTGAAATAATAAAAGTCAATATATACAAGATACTAATTATACGATATCACATATAAATAATTAGTCTATCCTTTTGGGCATCATCCTATAGGTGAGACCTAGAGGGATCACCTGATCACCGCCGTCATATGACAGTAATGTCAAACTCTAGTCAGCCAATCATTACCGATTAACCTTGACCAGCTGACAAGTAAATAAAACATATATCCCGAATATTCCTTTTATGAGATTTATTGAGTAGTCGCACTATTGAGGAGGACACTACTCCAACAATCTCCCACTTGTCTGATAAAATAGTGCGCTACCATTTCTCTTGTCCGTTATATCTCCCACTCAATGCAAGGTGTCTTTTAGGTCGTACTTGCACACGATCATATCATGAGTGGTTTCCTCGATCTGGAGAATAACTGTCTGACCGGATAATCTACTATAGATCTCATCTGAGTGTGGCCACGCATTTCCAGGCATATCACCTAGAGTGGCCTTGATATATTAAACCCTAACAAGGGTGGACAATCCTGTTGACATATTTTCTTCGTTCAGTACAGATCACAATGACCCAGTAAATGCCCTTCAGCCTCCTTTTACGGTGCGACCTAGGAAAAAAACCAAAGTTACCGGAAAACTGTACAAACTCAGACAAATAGTCGCAAGTCTAAAGAATTGACTGAAAGGAATAAACAGAAATCCTTGCCACGACCAGGCAACATGAGGAATCTACAAATGGTCACTGTCCGACAGAGTGTCACCACTTTCAGCCTATGGAGTCGACCAGTCATCTCTATGACCCTATGGTGGTTGAACACACCATCAATCGACTTACAATTCAGTCACTCTAAGGCGTCACCTCATTAAGTAAATAAGGACATAATACAATGTTAATCCAGTTCACTTTACTAGGATTCAACATTTTCAATACAACCTATTCGGATAAAACAAAGTATTTAAATTCAGATAAAACTGAAAAACAAGAGTTTATACACTATAAAAACTCAAACGATAAATGTGGTTATCATATATGAAATAATTAATACAATATCTAATTATTACATATCTCATAATCTACAATAATTCAGGCACTCACCTCAATGCCATAGAAGCAACATGACCATCATGCATAGCCTGCAATAAAGGCTTGTTTAAAGGATGTGCAATAAATTTTCTTTTGTCCCAACCTTACAAATCGTTATTTCCTTCCTTTTAATATAATCTCTAATTACATGAAGTTTTATTTGTACATGCATGCCTAGACTTATTACTAGAATTGGGCTCTTTCGCTTGGAAAATTGCCCACTGTTATCACAATAAATAGTGATAGGATCTTCGGCTGTCGGAACTACCCTTAGTCTTTCCAAAAATTGCCGAATCTACACAACTTCTTTTGTAGCTTCAAATGCTGCAATATACTCAACTTCATTTGTAGAATCCGCAATGATAAACTCTTTAAAACTTCTCCAACAAACCGCTCCTCCATTTATCAGAAAGATAAAGCCCGCCGGGGATTTCAAATCATCCCTATCATTTTGGAAACTGGCATCCGTGTAACCTTTATCACGTAACTCTAAATCCCCTCCAAACACCATGAATGAATCCCTTGTCATTCTCAAGTACTTAAGAATGTTCTTGACAGCTATCCAGTGACTCTCACCTAGAGTGTTTTAATAACTACTTGTCATACTCAAAGCAAACGAGACATCGGGACAAGTGCACATTATAGCGTACATGATCAATCCAACAACGGAAGCATAATGAATCGATTTCATGCGTTCAATATCCTTAGGCTCAGTAGGACATTGTGACTTACTCAAAGTAATCCCACTACCTATTGGCAGAAATTCTCTCTTAAAGTATTTTATATTGAACCAATCAAGAATCTTATCAATATAAGCTTCTTGACTCAAAGATAATATCCTTTTGGTTCGATTTCTATAGATCCGGATACCCAAGATGTGCTGAGCTTCTCCCTAATCTGTCATTTGGAAGTGATTTCCCAACCATTCCTTTACTGAAGTAAGCAATTGGTACATCATTCCCAATGAGTAGTATGTCATCTACATACTAGACAAGAAATACAACCTTGCTCCCACTAAACTTCATGTATAAACATGGCTCCTCGACACTTCGAGTAAAACCATTCTATTTAATATCATGATTAAAGCGATGGTTCTAACTCCTTGATGCCTGCTTAAGACCATAAATGGATCTCTTAAGCTTGCACACTTTATTAGGATTTTTAGGATCCACAAAACCTTCAGGTTGTGACATGTACACTTCCTCTTCTATGAACCCGTTCAAGAAGGCGGTCTTGACATCCATTTTCCAGAACATTAGTGAAATCTTTTGCCACCAATTGAAGCATTGTAACTGGTACAAAAGTCTCGTCGTAGTGTAAGCCATGAACTTTAGTGAAAACTTTGGCCACCAATCGCGTTTTGTATACATCATTATGTCCATCCATGACAACTTTTATCTTAAACATCCATTTAAAATGAAGAGGTTCAACATCTTCAGGTAAATCTACCAGGTCTCATACCTGATTGTCGTACATAGAATCCATTTCCGATTGCATAGCCTCAAGCCATCTTTTGAAGTCGGGACTAGATATAGCCGCTTTGTAGGTTACAGGTTCGTTACTTTCTAAAAGCAACACATCATAATCACCATCCTGATCGATAACCCCTAGATATCTATCAGCCTAGCGACTAATTCTACCTGACCTCCTAGGTTCTGAAGGAATTACAACTAAACAAGATGAATAAGGAACATCATCCTGCGACATCTCCTAACTTTGTGGCTCTTGAAATTTCTGTGGTTCTTGAATTTCAGAAATTTCAAATTTTCTCCAACTCTGTTTTCAAGAAATAAAATCCTTTTCTAGGAAGACAGCATTGTGAGACACAAACACTTTGCCCTCTTATCTATGATAGAAATAATAACCACCAGTTTCCTTTGGATAACCCACAAATAAACACTTGTCGGATCGGGGAGCTAATTTATCGTCAGATTTTCTCATGACATAAGCTTCGCAACCCCATACACGAAGAAAAGACAAGTTAGGGACCTTCCTTTTCCATATCTCATATGGATTTTTCTCGACTGCTTTAGTTGGGCTTCGATTTAGTGAGAGTAGAGCATAAAAAAGCGCGAAATCCCAAAATAAGTCAAATAGCTCAGTTTGACTAATCATGGATCGAACCATATCTAATAAAGTTCGATTCCTTCTTTCGGCTACACTATTAAACTGTGGTGTGCCTGGAGGAGTTAACTGTGAAACTATTCCATAGTCTTTTGAGGTGATTATCGAAGTCATTACTTAGATTTTCCTCTCCACGATCTGATCTTAAGGCTTTGATCTTCCTTTGAAGTTGGTTCTCTACTTCATTTTGGAACACTTTAAACTTTTCAAGAGCTTCACTTTTATGTCTGATTAAGTAGACATAACCATATCTACTTAAATCATCAGCAAAAGTGATTAAGTAGTCATAGCCACCTCTGGCAGTGATTGTCATTGGTCCACATACATCGGTATCTATAATGCCCAGCAACTCACTGGCTCGTGTAACTTTTCCAGTAAAAGGACTACAATTCATTTTCCCAAGTAAACAAGACTAGCATATTCCATAATATTCAAAATCGAATGGCTTGAGAACTCCTGTGCATATGAGTCTCTTTATACGCTTTTCGTTTATATGACCTAATCGACAATGCAGACGAAAGATTGATCAGAATCACCTGTTTTAATCCTCTTGTTGTCTATATGATAAACATCTTTAGTTAGATCTAGAATGTATATTCCACCAATTGTTATGGCTTGGCCATATACCAAATCATCGTATGAAATGGTGAGACAATTGTTTTTAATCACGAATGTGAAACCTTCTGTGTCTAACGCAAAAATAAAAATTATATTCTTGCTTTGAGTTGGTACATAATAACAATTATTTAAGTATAAATCTTGGCCTGATCCTAATTTGATTACATATGTTCCTACAGAAACCACAACTACTCTTGTTGCATTTCTCATACGTAGGTCAATGTCACCTTTTGCTAAACGTCGTACGTTAATTAAACCTTGCAAGTGATAACAAAGGTGTGAACCACAACCAGTATCAAATACCTATGTTGTGGTACTAGGATAGTTTATGTCTATCATATAAATATTGGAAGAAAAAGAGTTTACTAACGTCACACGTTCAACTACTTTATCGTCCAAACATTCAGGGTATTTTCTTTTGAACCTCGTCTTATCCTTAACACTTAAACTTGAGATTTCTTTCCCAAAACTCCCACTTAATTGTGCATTATTCTCTTCACAAGCGGATCTAACAACATTTGTTGTACAATTATAAGATTTGGGTGAATGAGTTCTAACTAAATTTCGTATTACATCGTCTGCCTTAATGTCTTTATAGAGATTTGCTTCCCGATTATGATAAAAATTATTTCCAAGGAAACACTTCCCAAGGATAAACGCGGTTGTGAGTAATGAGAAGTAGATTGATCGTCGTTAGATGTCATTGCGTGATAAAAACTAAAAAAAGGAAAAAGTAATTATTAACATTCATCGTATAAATTACTCGAGAAACAATTTCAACCGGGTTAAAGAAATTAACATTTATATAATGATCTCTCACCTAAATTATATAAATGATTCCAAGATCCGTCTCTAAATAAATCTCGGCCCAGTGACGCCAGACATACGAGATCTAAATTAATTCGGTGAGTCAACTCCTTCACTGATTCTACTCCTAAAACTCTCGGTCGACAGATTTCAATTAAATCTGTCTCCTAGCCCTGGAACACAAAACTGAGCCCGGTGAAGCCAAACATACCAATATTGCAACTCCGTCAAGTCCAACCAACTTTTACGTGTAATAACATTTATTGCCCTACTTACCCAACGTAAAAACGGAACACCTTGGTTGTAACCCCCCCATTTGTCTAAGAGCCTTTTGCTAGGCCTCCTAAGCAAATAGAAGTTCTACCATTTCGGTTTCCCGAGGTAGTGTATAACAAAGTATAGCAATTCAAATACCATAAAATTAAAACTTTACTTATAAGTCTGATTACAACTGAGCTCATGATATAAAATTACAACTTTCTTACAGCGGAATAAAATAAAGTACATAAAATAACTAGTGAAAGTCTCAACTAAGTGGGCTAGACAACTAGGTAGACATCGACATCCTCATACATCCTTATGAGCTCCCGAAACAGCTAATTCAAAACCTGTCAAAAAGCTGCTCCCCAATTATGGTTCATCACAGGTGTTCACGAATACACGGTCAACCACGAGGTTGAGTAGGACATACATAAACAATAGGAATAATAATGAATGCATAAAATATGAGACCATGCAACTAATGCACCTCCGCATCCAACTTATCACAAAACTCCAATACACCCAGTGATCACATCCCGATTCTCTCACCCCGCCATTCCCTAGGCCGAGGTACAACTCAACTATCGTTGAGATTCAGGTCAATGCCTGAGGACACCATGGTCAGGCCTGTAGACAAGCCATAGGCCTAAACACGATAACAATAAAACCATTTCCATCTCCACACCATTTCCAACATCCGAGTCAATGCAAATGCATGTCATGCCAATGAATAATCAAACAATGCATTTTACCATGCCAATAATTCTTATCCATCATCATAAACAACCAACAACACAATTGCTCATATCATGCCAACTCAATCAATATAACCACAAGCATCCAGTTCGTATACAATCAACAACCATTCAATTAAACACTATTCATATAAATCAATCAATCAACAATCATATTTAAGACACAGTTGAGTAGGTATATCCTACCTTTTAGCAAAGTATCCCAAACAGCAATCCGCGCAAGGTAAATAATAAATATCTGTCAACAACACCCGTCATCTTAACACACAATAATAAATAGCAATTACTAACTACTCAAGTCAATTTATTAATTACCTAAATAAAATATAAACAAGCTATGATGTTTAATTAATTACGTCCCATTACCATCATTATCATATTTGATAAACAATTAACTTATTAAATAACTTTAACAAATAAACAATTAACTCGATTAATTTCATATTTAAAACTCGTCTCACACTATTATATATAACCATATATTATCATTATCGAATATACTAATTATTGTCACAACTATTTCACATAAATAATTATTTATGAACATGAATACATACCGTCACATTATATAACTATAAACTAGTAAATATCGTCATAAGCATTAAACAATTATATTTATAGTTAAATACGAATTAATTATGATTTACAAACTCCGAATTATAATTAATTATACGAATCATATATATTATATATAACGTTTACGTAACTTACGAATTAAAACTATTATAACAATCACTATTAACAAACATAATACCTAAACAATTACAACACACTAATCCCACGCCACCTACGCCCTACGTTCGAACAACCCGAGAACCACCAACCTCCGGCCAATCACCACAGCCAAGCACCAGCTTCTACCAGCTTCCACCAGTTTCCCGTCAACACCCTTACTTCCTAGCCTAACACGATACACACACACAACGCACCTTCGTTCCTCACAACCCGCAACATACTTCCTTTTACATCACTACAACTCAATCCCCGTCTCTGGCCACCACCACTGCCACCACTGGCGCACGTTGGTTCCAGGGACGATGACAACTCTCCCTCGTCGCCACTACCCAACCACTAACACCACCACTACACACGCATCCCCTTCTCCCTCTTTCACCTCTGGTTTTGCGCCAAACTATCACCATGTCCACCGAATGCCACCACTAACCACCAAAGCACCACCTCTATGACTGACTACCACCCATGGACACAACCACGCCTTCCTCCTGCCACTACGACCAACAAACACGGCGAATATCTCGTGTTAAACCACGACCCGAAAACTCGTAAAAACCAAACTTTCCTACTCAGGCCACTACCGCCACCAGTGACCACCAACAACCTTACCACTAGACTCGAATCCTACCCCTAAGACCAACCATCCTAAATCCAGGTCAAGATAGTCTCGAAATAGGGTCCAAACCCGTCACGGTATACACCTGGCACCTCCTCTAAACCACCCTAATAATAGCCTATACGACGGTCAAGCATATGCGACCTTACTATGGTCTGGTTTAGTCACGGTATTTCATAGTCCGTCCTAGGTCAATTACTATGGTTGGTTACCATCTCGGTTTTCCGAGGTAGTGAATAACAAAGATGAACAAACCAAAGTACTTTAATTAAATCATAAAGTTTGTTACAACATAAATTCTCATAGAACTAAAAACAGCGGAAATAAAATTACAAATGAAGACTTTTAATTATGTGATCTAGTTCTAAGCCGGTCTTCCAAGTTCTTACACCATCCAATGCTATAAGTGGATCTGTCAGTTTTCTGTCAATCTGCTCCACATTACGGATCATCACAGGTGTTTACGAATACACTGTCAACCTCGCGGTTGAATAGGATAATGAAATAACAACTAAATATGCAAAATGTATGAATATGCAATTCTCATGGCCTTTCTACTGAGCTCATCAACCCGAAACTCCCACCCGCCAGCCCCTGGCCGGGTTTGCCTCGATCGTCGTCGAGAATCCTGCTTAACAGCTGAGGTTATCCGGAGAGAGGTCTGTAGAACCAGCCCGGGCCTTAACAAGGATAAAACCTGAGGTTATCCAGAGACAAGCCTGCAATCACAGCGCGCCTATAATTGCAGCGCCAGCCTGGGCCTTTAATCACAGTTACCATACTCAACAAGATTGTCCACCCTTGTCAGGGTTATTATCTCAAGGCCACTCGAAGACATGTGACTGGAAATGCGTGGCCACGCTTGGATGAGATCTATGTTAGATTATCCGGTCAGACAGTTATACTCCAAATCGAGGAAACTGATAAGTGCTTTATTTATATATTTTAACCCTTAGATTAACTATATTTTACATGTCATTTACCATTTATCATAGTTTTTTTGAGCTAATATTGTTATTCTAGTTGTATATTCTTGTTTCAACATGTTTTTTATGTACTTGAGGTTATAGGAGCTAAAATCTACTAAATATGCAAGATATTATACAAAGGCTAAGTCAAGAGCTAGTGTTGGACTAAATGTTGAATTTTGCATGGGTTTTTGCATGAAGATTTGTTGGATTAATGATGAAATGCAAATGAAGTCAAATGCAAAGTCAAGCCCAAGAATTCAAGTCAAAAATGAAGTCAAGGGCTTAGGATTCTTAGATGCTTTGGATGCTAGGATTAAGAGTCTTAACCAGGTGATTAATCGTGCATTAATCCGCAAACATTGGATTCCTCAGCATTAATGCAACCAATTAAGGAGTCCGGGTTAGAAAGCCACGACCCCGATCGGGCCGTAGCCCCCTAGTTAGTACCGTTTCAATGCTTGCTCCCATTAAAATAGAGAGCTCGTCCAAGAATCTTTACACTTCATACATCACTTCACACCTCTCTGCACCCATATTCTTATATATTATTCTCTCTAAATAATAGTAGTTAATTTAGTTTTATTTAATTTAGATTAGATTAGTTTAGATTAGTATTTCAATATTGTTACAAACAATTCCATTTACAATTCCAATTCAAGATTATTTAATTATTGTTCTTCATATCCAAGTTATTCATTTCCTTTGCTTTCCTCATTTCCATTGACAGTAATCCTTTCTAGTTTTCATTTTATTTATGTTGTTTACTTTGTAGTTTTATATTTCAATTGCAAGTTTCATTCTACATTATAGTTTTTACATTATGTTTGCATGTTTATTTCTACTTAGCATTTACATTTGTTATTTCCTCCACGTGAGTAGCTAGATTTCCTAATCTATGGATTATGGGAGTCATGTAAAATTGATAAATAAAACAAGTTATTATATTGCTTGTTCACTTATCATCTCTACCATGTTTGCATTGTAATGTTAGTTTACGATTAGTGGCCATAATCTGGGACTAAATCCGTTATACATTTTATAAGTCGAGAGGCACGGAAATGTTTTAGAACTAGCATGTGTAGTGGATCGACCTAGCTCATAGTGAAAGTTTGTTATGACCCGATTTAAGGCCGATGCTAATAATGAAAGCTGGGTATCTTTAGGCCTAGATGATCATTTGTGACTACTAGTTTAATAACTAATTTAGATATCAATTTTCATGTATGAAATGACCCCCTAGACGTCTTTTACATAATTGTTTGCATTTATATTTTACCTTGCATAAACCAATCAACCAATCTTAATAATTCGTGACCGGCCGAGATAAAATTCAATCCATCGCAACTAATTAACAACCACCGTACTCTCCGTGGATTCGACCCCTAAATACTACATTAATTTGTGTTAGTAGGGAATTTATTTGTGATAGGTTGGCGACGACCTTGTCAAAATTTTGGCGCCGTTGCCGGGGAGCATGGTTTTGTTTGTTATTTAGTTGTTTGATTTTATCTTGTTTTGTCCTAGGGAACACTTGTTCCTTAGGATTTATGTCATCGTTTTCTTGTAGTTTTAGTACTTATTTTGTAGGTATTAAAACTTGGCAGTTCATAATGATGGATCGATTTGTCCCGCAACAAGAGTATGAGCATTTTTATCACTATCTCGATCGATTTTATGCCTATCTTGGTGGTATCCATTCTCTTAGATACACTTTTAGTGAACTCCACTAGGGCCATGTTGTGGTTAATGGCTTAAACTTCGAGACACGGGAAATGGCTCTTTACTTGAGCAATCAGAACATCTACAACATGGTTGGGAAGGAGGATCTAAGTAATTTCTTGAATTACATGGCCTCCGAATGTCGGGAGAAAGCTCGCCAACGAACATTGACAACCTCGTCAAATTTTTGGCGCCGTTGCCAAATTCTCGCGGAAAAGGTTGAATAAATTCGTCAACAGAGAATTAAAGAGGAGATCAAAGAGCTCCAACCTCGTTTGGAGAAACTTTCTCAAAAGGAAGCAAGTTTAAGAGCGCCTATTTTCTCAAATTCCCCCTTGCCCCTTCCCAATGTGAGCCTATTTTCTCTACTTTCCCCTTTCTACCCTCCCAAAGTGAGTCCTTTGCTAATAATGATTTTGAAATATTGGATGATGATGATGATGATGGTCCGATTTTATCTTTTAAAATCCCCCCTAGTGTCATTCCAATAGAAAATGTAGAGACTCATATTCATGACATTGACCTCCTAGTAGATGAGTTACCATCTATGAATAAATTTGTTGAGATTCCTTGTGATTCTAATGAGGTTTCACCCGAGTCTTTTGATCACCCCCTTGACAATTCATTTGTAGAGGATGTTGTTGATCCGATTGAGTTGGATGAAGGACTAAGTACAATTAATTTAGAAGATGAATATAAACCTCCCATTGTTGATGAGTCCTCCACTTTTCCATCTTTTTACCAACCATGTAAGACCATTTTTGTAACACCCGAGAATAAAATATTTATATTAATAAACTATTTTTTTATAATTAATTCCGATTTTAACTATTTTTCATAATTAATTACGGTAAA
>VHZZ01004132.1:19281-29685 GCA_009801015.1 Silene noctiflora | reverse complement strand
GAGTTCGTAGCTAGATGTCTCACCTGTCAGCGAGTTAAGGGAGAACAGCGTCGACCGCAGGGTAAAATTCAGTCACTGGAAGTACCTTAGTGGAAGTGGGAGTCCATTTCCATGGATTTCACTGTGGGCTTACCGAGGTCTCAGCAGGGCAACAACATGATTTGGGTGATTGTGGATCGACTAACCAAGTCGTCTCACTTCATACCAATGAAGGACACTGGGAGTAAGCTTCAGTTGGCTAATGGGTACCAAAAGAATGTGATTCGCCTTCACGGAGTACCAAAAGACATTGTATCAGATCGTGATGCGCGATTCATATCAAAGTTTTGGCAAGAGTTGTAGGCGTTGATGGGTACAACTTTGAAGATGAGTACAGCTTTTTATCCTGCGACAGATGGTCAGACGGAGAGGACCATTAAGAACTTGGAGGATATGTTAAGGGCTTGTGTGATGGAGTTTGGAGGTAGCTGGGAGGACAGACTGGATTTGATAGAGTTTTCTTATAACAAAAGTTTCCACACTAACATTGGGATGGCGTCGTTCGAAGCCTTGTATGGGAGGAAGTGTAGGAGTCCAATCTATTGGGACGACAGTGCTGAGGCTGTAGTTTTGGGACCACAGATGGTTCAGGATATGATTGAACATGTAAGGTTGATACGACAGAAGATGAGAGCAGNTGGGACGACAGTGCTGAGGCTGTAGTTTTGGGACCACAGATGGTTCAGGATATGATTGAACATGTAAGGTTGATACGACAGAAGATGAGAGCAGCTCAGGACCGGCAAAAGAGTCACGCTGACTTACATCACAGAGACGTTAAGTTTCAAGTGGGTGATAAGGTTCTCTTGAAAGTGTCACCTATGAGGGGTGTCATGCATTTTGGCAAGAGGGGCAAGTTAAGTTAGAAGTTTATAGGGCTTATCGTCTGGCATTGCCACCAGCGTTGGAATGGGTACATAATGTCTTTCATGTATCGCAGCTCCGAAAGTGTGTTAGTGATCCTTCCCATGTTCTAGAGGTGAAGAATATAGAGTTGGATGAGTCCTTGACTTATGTGGAGGTCCCAAATGAAATTTTTGACCGTAAGGTGCGGAAGACCAAAAACGGTGAGATCGTGTTGCTGAAAGTAATTTGGAGTAATCATAATGTTGAGGAAGCAACTTGGGAAGCTGAGGATAAGATGAGGGAGCAGTATCCGCATCTGTTTCATCAGGTATGGTTGGTTACGGGGACGTAACCTTGTTTCTTTTAGGGTGCTAGGAGATGATCGCATCTGTTTTTGTAGTTTTTCCATAGTCTTTTTATAGTTTTGAGTTAAGTTTTGGGCTAAGTTTAGTCTTGTTTAGTATGGTTTGAGTTATGTGTTGGTCATGTGACAGTGATATCGGTTTTAGAGTTGTCCTTTGTGGGTATGGTTTGAACTTCGGGGACGAAGTTCATTTTAAAGGAGAGAAGACTGTAATACTCGGTATTTTCAGTATAGGGACACTCGGTAGAGTTCAGGGTACTCGACCGAGTGCCCGGTTGTGTCTTTCTGTCAGTGTTCTGGAGTAGGGAACTCGGACGATTGTAACGCACTCGGTCGAGTGGCCTGCACTCGGTCGAGTGTCACTCACTCGACCGAGTGTTCGGTTCGTAACGGGTTTTTTCGCGAAAAGTATAAATAGTAGATCGGGAAGCATTAATTCATTATTTTGCTTTCAAAACTAAAACCTAGACTCCGTTACTGCTTCTCCTTCTATTCTTTCTTTCCGCGGCGTGAATCTAAGCTTTTGTTGGCGTTTCTACGCGTCTTAAGATCATATTTGCAAGGGTAAGTCTTTAATCGAATCTTTAATATGTAATTTTGAACCCTAATTTCTGATTTGGGGGTTTGTTGTGGGGACTTGTCTTATTGAATGCATTTAATTTGTTATAGGAGGAGAATTCGTAGAGGAAGACTTCTGAATCATTTGATTGTTCCTGTTGCTGATAAGGTAGGTTTTCCTACTCAGTTGTCTGATGAATTATATGCGTATTAATGTGACGATTGTATTGTATGATGTGATTCCATGTTTGTGATATGATTTTGATGGCGGAGATGGTATGGTGGTTGAAGTTGGTTGTGATTGGTATTGTGATATTGTTTGTGAGCCATTGTGATAGGTGGTCTTACCCCAATTGTTCGCCTCCTGCGTTCTCTCAGGGTAGGGGCGATGTGCACATTAAGGGACTTGGGTTCTTGTAGTATGTCTGGGCGTGTCCTGGTATCGATGTAATGTGGTGATGCGGTATGTCTGGGTGTGTCCCGGTACGGGGTGATGTGATGTGGTGTGGTGTGGTGATGGTGGGTGTTGGTGGTGGTGGTGTGTGATAGTTTACTTGTTGTTTACGTTATATTGTATATAGTTGTTTAGCTGACTGACCCCGGTAATGTTTTAAAAATAGTGATGATCCATTCGGGGATGGTGAGGAGGTTGTCTAGTAGGTAATGACTATTATGGTTGCTGACTACGCGGTGGGGTTAGCAGGGTGGAGTCACATTATTTATTAGCTTCCGCAAACGATAGTATTGCAACACTTTATACTCAGTTTTGGCCATGTACTTCGTTTTAGGAGAAGACTTTGTATTCTTTAAACTATAATTATAATAATAATGTTTCTTTATTGTTTCTGTTATGTACACTGCCTCGGGAACCGAGATGGTATCATCCTTGTATTCAGAGGTAGTCTTTGGTAAGGTGCCTCAGAGTATGAGGGTATTATAGCTTACCCTCCCCACGATGTGCTGACACTCATCATGTCCATCCTCTGTCACCGTCTCGGGAAAGGACATAATCTCCATGGACGCAATCGCACCAGCTGGCCCCACGTACTCCAGCGTCTCAAGGTAAGCTGGGGGATTGACGCCTGCCACATCAATCTCCTTCCAAGTTCAAACTTGTCATTTCTAACACCATTTTCAAAGAAAATTTTTTATTTCAAAACGAAAAGATAAAAATGCTCACCACGATCGGCCAGTACGTCAATCTCCTCAGCACGAACTTTGAGTGTACTCCGGGTCAGGGAGGAGGAGAGCGTAACCACTAGCCCCAGCCAATTCAGCAGTCCTCTCTGCCTCAGAAGGTTGCCTAAACATCGTCCGTGGAGGATCGATGGGGAGAGTAAAAGTATCACGGATGCACTGCCGAGTCAGCCGCTCACCCAAGTACCAAACAGGCCCTGTTGGTGTCGCAAGAAGCAACCTACTCGAGCTTCTATTCCTTAGAACGTCAGCCACGAAGGCTAGTGCACCCGTGTAAGTTTCCCAGGGTCTCAGCGTTAACTAATGGAAAGACACAAGGGTCAGGCATCCGAAACAAAGCAGAAATTTAAACGAAATACGAAAGAGAAATGCTTACACTGTCAAGCTGCAAGGCGTTGACACCCTTCCTATAAGTATCGTAAGAAGACCGCTGGCTCTTCTGCCTGCAGACGATCCAGTCCATCACAGTATGGTACTCCTATGCTACATCAGCTACTCTCTTGGGCGCGAAGCCCGGAAAGTACGAGTAAACCCAGGCCTAAAGGAGAAACGGGATATCAAATGATTGTTCATTTGCAAAAAAGAAAGTGGATAATAATTTGTTTACATATCAATAATTATTTATTTAAATGTTAAGTCGATCATTCATCTTTACTTGATCATTTTATTATTCAAAGAAGAGAAGTGATAATCTCATTTTCATATACTCGGTCTTTCCATAAAGGAAGGGAAATTATACATTTTCAAATTTCGTTCATATACATAAAGGCTAAATGATCTATCATTTCGCAAAGATATTCTCAATATTCAATCAAATGAAAATTGGCAAAAATAAAAAGATGGTTCTTACCTCAAGAATGAGTCCCGGACTAATAATAGCTAGAGAGGTCCCTCTCTCAATCATCTCGGGGCGTACCATGGCCCTCATGTACCGTGTGAGGACCGCAATGCTAGGAGTGACCCAATCCAGACGACATAGGTCACTCAATTTTGCAAGGAAGAGAAGAAGCTTCGTCGACAGCCTCTCCCCTTTGTCTCCGAAGTAAATCGAAGACAAGAACCACCAAAGCCAAAGTCAAGATCGCTGCTCTGCCTTACACAACTGAGGAGGCACGAAGCTGCCCCCCTCAGTCAACTGCACTCTAGCTAGAGTCTTACCGTCAAAGTAATCTTTGACTTAAGAACTCGGAACCAGGCCGGGTCGCCATAGTCTACTTGAGCCACTTCGCGTCGCCATATTCTTCAGTTTTTAATCTTCGATTGACCTGAGGGATATACTTTTTCTTTTGCCTTGTTGAAGCCTCGGTCAAAGTGGGGGCTCTGTAGATACCTCATTTTTACACCTCCCTCCAAACACCTAGTGATGATTGGACAGCATGTTTAACATAAGGAGCGACTTTATAACAATTGGTAAATTCGTCGACAAGTGGTAGCTAAAATAGTTGCGTCAACCTCTTTGCGGACATCTAAGTGCTGATACGGTCGTTTTGACAGTAATTAGAGTACATTTGGAGTCTAGGTCAAAACCCGTCTTCATTTTCTAAAACCGTCTTAAAACCGAGTCGGAATATTCTAGAGTTTTCCTAAATATTATATTAATATTTAGAATATCGAAATATCTTATCTTGCGGAATAAGGAAGCCTAGATCTTTCCTAATTCCTAATTGGAACCGCAGAAATCTTTCTTGCTAAGGAGGTAAAGCCTCGGGAGAAGACGCAGATGGTGCTACGCCTGTTGGAAAGGCCGTTGTGCGTGATGTGCCTCGTTTTGGGCTAATTTTCGTCATTTTCCAGAATACAAATGGATTCTTTCCAAATCCTCTCTTTTTTCCTAATTTTACACCTCGTGATTAGTATAAATAGAGGTCTTCGCCTCAGATATTTTTCACGCGAGTATCCGCCCCTTTTCTTCTCTATTTGCATTCTAAGACCACGTGCTATTACTTTTGACGCCTACGTTCTTCTTCTACTCGACCATGTAAAGCCAGATCCTTCTGGATACCAGTCTCGTTGCATGACCAACCAATTTGACCAACTACACTCAACCTAATTAATCAACTTTGTTACTAAAATCCTTTTTCAAGGGCACTTTCGAATCTACATCGAGTCGAGTAACCACTAACGACAATTTAGTTAAACTCGCTTCGTTAACATGTAAGTCTGAGGGTGTAAATCCCAGTTTGTATTTTATTTTCTGTGTTTTATAAGTTATGTAAGAGTTTATATCATAACACGCTCGAAACCGTTTTCAAAATAATGGTTTAACCCTTTTCGATGAATCAGCAGAGAAGGACTGTCGTGAAGGAACACAAGAGTTGTTGCGCCTTATGGAATAGTCGCAGCATCTGCTGCACCTATTCCAAGGGCTGCTTAGCCGTTGTTGCTCTCCTTCTTCTTCATTGAGTACTAGCTATTTCGTCTTTATTCTTTATTTCGTTTCTCTCTTTCTTTTCTTTAATTTCCAACTTTTAATTTACTTTCATAATATCTTTTTCGACCTAAATCCCTTGTAACTCAATATTTGCGGGGTTTCTTCACTTATTCAAACCAGTGTTTCAATGGTTCGATTTTCCCATATCTAACCATTAAAAGTAGATTTTTGTACATGTTTTAACTAGACTTCTGTCATTTTTATGTATATAATTTGTATAAAGCACTTCAATACCGTCTTTAATACCAATAATATATCTAAAATCCACCAATGAACAATAACAACCCGCGGGTCTGACTTTCACAGTCAAAACCCAACTCAAGAACATACGCACGATCTGATGCGCCTCAAGAAGCAGCAGATGTTGCACCTGTTTTAGGTTGGTTTCTACCTTTGAACTCGTCTCTTTTCGACATAGCTTGTCTAGGTTATATTAATCGACTATTATTGGTAATATCACTTCGTAATTCGACTTTTTTTAATTCTTATTTTTTCTTTCTTTTATTTTATTTTCTTTAAATTTATTTTTGAGTGTATTTGTGACGTAAGCTTAATAAGATCCATTGTAATTAATTAATTATTTATTCTTGCATGATTTATTTATCTGGCAATTCTCATGTAATGAATGTAAATTTTATACTTCGACCCAATTGTTTGCTAAATTGTCTGACAAGCGAGTTAGTCTAGTATTCACATGCTAGGATTAAAACGTGGATGTTTCATTGGATGCTTATAATCAACGACATATCAAATATAGATGATTTCCCTTATCATTAGTAGAGGCCGCTATCGGGGTGGGCGGGATCAGGTCTTCAAATAAAGAGCTTCCTAATTCGTACCCTCACCCCTTACTCAGATATCTATGAGCATCAGTGTTCATTGGGATTGCGAGAGTCATTCTAGACATAGAATGCTCAGGGTAACGAATTTCTTAGTGTTCATGTCACTACTTTGTGTCTTGACATGGCGTGAAATATTTGAACGGTTCCAAATTACCACAAAAATTGGTAGCGACTCCACAAATGCAGGCTTGTTCAAACCATTAACCGGTTTCAATGCCTTTCAAATCGTTAACGGCCTATGACGTGCTTTGGTCGACTAAGGTTCCATGGGAGAAGTGTCACCACCACAAAATCACAACGCGCGGGTGCGCACAGCACGGGTGGCTTGGACCACACATGCATGCATAAAACAACATTTAATTAACCCAATGTGGCCGTTTTTCCCAACATTTAACTAACCAAATGTGACCATTTCTTACAATATCTTACTAAACAATAAAAAAAACCATAAAATCGACATGTTCAACACCTTACCTTTCGAATTTTTCTTCGGGGTTGTCGTCTTAGACATTTGTTTTTTTCCCATCATCGGTGTAGAATGTTACCCCTCTTAAATTTTGGGCGAGCTGAAGAATCAAGACGATGACGGAAGGTAGAAGATGAAGACCTTAACAGAGTTGAAAATATTGGTATTTGTTTTTTTTTTTTAAGAGAGAGGTGTGTAGAGTGTGCTTTTTTTCTTTTGAGGGACATCGTCGTAATGGTAGTGAGGTAGAGTGTGTTTTGGAGTTTTAAAAATAGCCGCCTAACATTAGACTTCCCTTTTTATTTCCTTAATTTATTGTCTAGCTTCCTAACATTGGAGTTCACCCTTTTTTTCTTATTTTATTGTCTATTGTCAAATCACATTTGTAATATATTAAAACCCACCAATGGCCAACTTTATATCCATATTAACTAATATGGTATCAATTTGCTCCGTCTTCACCTTGTGATACATAGAGTCCGTCACGAGGGAGACGCTTTGTTAGCCAAATAGGTGCGAAAAGGATTATATATCAGATATACTATATCAGACTTAATATATAACTGAGTTTTTGTATATTTTTTTCTAAATTTTGTAATGTTTATGAGTCACATTTTAGTTTTTTGACGTCAAATTTTTATGAGTTTATATTAATGTTTTTGAGTTATATTGAATTTTTTTTAGCTTGATGTTTAAGTGAATGAATTCCGAAATTTTTTAATAAAACTCATAATTTTTAAAATAAAACTAAAACTTTTATCTTAAAGCAAAAAAACTACACCATCAAATGTATAGTCTACTTATTGAAAATAGGTACACTTTTTTCTTGAATGCAAAGACTAACTCGAAACAGACACTATCCGTTACAAGCTTGAGATGGAATTGGTTGCATACCATATGGTGTGAATATGGATAAATTCGACCCATTTGGCTTTATGCAGTTAAGAGCTCCAGACATCAAACAAAAGTGGTTGACATGAGCACTCTTGTTGAACTATTGTTTTTTATTTGGGTTCCTAATGTTGGAGTTGGGTGTTGCTCCAAAGCATAAGTGTGGAAATATTGTCTCACATTGGAAGACTAGTGGAGGAGTTTTATTCTTATATATGGATGTGCACTACCAAGTGTTAACTAGACAATAGAGGAGATACTATAGTCTCTGCACACGTGCTATCGTCCGTCTGGCTCGTGTTAGTGACACGTGCGCGGTGTGGTGGGCCCATTTTTTCTTTTGGTCCAAATAGTTTCCTTATACTCTAGCTGTTGGATTCTAGGGAAAGAGGAGTTAACCCTGGAGTTAGTGACCAAGGTACCCAGACGCACCATAGTAGAGGTCTAACTGACTTAGGGCAGTGTCTTGCACGACTTCTTATTTTAAGGTTGTTTCTGGTCAGATAAGTTCATATTTCCTACACCCAATGAGAGTCAAAGAGGCGGTAGATGGTTAAACACATTTCCAATTATTAGGAAATAGCGTGCTAGAGAACTATCTACTGAGATTTGATAGGAGGTAGTGCTACTGATATTTCATATATATAAATGTGTATGAACTTCTAGCATGTATAAGAGACATTTTGTAATGAGAACTTGTCAAAAGGTTACCATTTTACTTCATTAATTATATCACCGATTTAAGAAAATATGTTATTGATGCGGTCGCGTTGTCAACAACCAAATCAAACAATAATATTAATAAACTTAGCGAACAACTAGCGAGTGGTAAGTCGAGGTCGATCCACGGAACAATGAGCTTCGGGTTCTAATTCTATCTATCTCAATTTATGCAAGTGTCACAATTATTGGGGTTTTGGATTTTAAGCTAAGCTAATGAAATGTAAACTAAATCAAGTATGGAAAGTAGGAAATGTAAACAAATAATTAAAAACACTAGGGTGTCATGGGTTCATAAGGGTAATCAAATGGTAAGTCCAAGGGTATGAGTCTAGTAATCTGGTCAAGGTCGAGAATATGATTGAAACTTTTAGTCTTACGGTTCATTGATCAAGTCGGGTAAGCTTCTGGCATATACCCGGTCTCCCTACTAGCATAGTGCATGGGCTAACATCTCCTAATAATTTTGGACTTGTAGAAGGTGTTGAAAAGATAGATAATCATGCAAGGTCGTCAATCAAGCATTTCATTAAGCATAACATGTGCACAAATACTAGAACTACAACAACAATTTTAATCAACCAAAAGAACTCAAAAAGCATGGATCTACTCTCGAATCATTCCCTTAATCCCCCATTAACCCTAGAAAGGATTACTACTCATTAATCATAACAAGAAGCATGAAAGCAATAATAAAAAAAAGAGTTTAAACATGATGATAAAACAAGTAATAAACAACTTAATGAAAGATGAACAAATTAAAGGGAGATTGAGATGTAATACCAAGTAATGGAACAATGAAAAGAAGGAAATATTGAATATGGATGAAGACTTGTCACTAATCTTCAATACAAATCCAAGGAAATTCAAGAATAAAGCTAGATCTAGAAGTAATTAAACAGTAATTAAGGAAAGATTAAATTAATTAGGGAAAGATTAAGTCTAATCTAATCTAGAGAGAGGTTAATCCTCTAACTAGGGAGGCATAATCTCAAATTATTACAAAGTAAGGTATTTATTTGGGTTACAAGATTAGGGTTGATTAGGAGGTAGAGTGTCGTACAAGAAGAAAATCACTCTAAGGAGCTGAGCGAATCAGGGGTAAGTCGAGCGACTTATGAGGCAGTGTCTAAACTTGAGCTTAGAACTCGGGCGCGTTAGTCTACAGCTCGGGCAAGTTGGTGCTCTACTCACCTAGTTGACCTCGAATCTTAATACGAGCGTAATTTCCTCATCCGGACTCCTATTTGAGTGATTCAAAAGCATAAGCAACTTAAGTTTTTTATGCAGTTCCATATATCATAGTTTCGGATCCAAAAAGTGTTGGGGTAGGTGTCCACCACAATATTGCGTTTACATAATAAATCTCATTTAAGGAATATTCTTGGGATACTCTTTGGCAATATTAGTCAGCTGATCAACGTATATCGGTAACGGTTGGCCTNTAGTCAGCTGATCAACGTATATCGGTAACGGTTGGCCTTCTAGGGTTTGACGTTACTGTCCTGAGACGGCGGTGTTCAACTGATCTCTTTCGGTCACACCTATAGGAGCAAGCCTCAACATTGTTGATTGATTGTATGGGATACAGTCAAATTAGTCCCTTAATATACAGACTAAAAGTTAGTCAATTGAGTTACTTTAGAGAGATCGAGTTTAGAACTCGTGCCGACGGAATTTATTATTTAATTATGTGATAATTGAATAATAAATTTTTGAGATGGGATTTAGAAATTTATACTAACTGACTGATGCGATTAGTGTTAGTAGATTTTATATGTATATGTAGAGTACATGTACRTATAATAAGTATTAAGAGACAGAAATAATTGGGAATCGTTTTATCATAAAATATGATAAAAAATATAACATTTACACCAATTTGTGAGACAAATTATAAAATCAAAATGGACCCATCATGGGACAAATAAACCGTGTAAATGGAGGAAAAATACGGCATAGACACAATCATTTTACTTGTGCATGCCTATTTTTCTTTTTATGTTTCCTAAATCACTTTTTGTCTTACCCATGAGTGTAATCATGAAGA
>VHZZ01004131.1:8038-24009 GCA_009801015.1 Silene noctiflora | reverse complement strand
AAAAAAAAAAAAAAAACCAAGGCCGAAGTTTTGAATAATTATTACCAAAAGTAGATTAAGTCCATACTATACCCTTTTATTTTAACCATTTGCATTTTTGAGTGAACAAAACATAAACGATCATTGGAATTGATATTGCTAACAGCTCTGAGTTGAGACGAGTAGTTTTACTAAACTAGAGAAGAGTTCATTACATGTTTGATGATTCTCTTTCTTGCGGTGTACATTTTCTCTATAAAAGGCAAAAAGCCAACCTAAATACCCTAACAACGCATATGCAATATTATGATTGTTCCCTAACACCTGCTTAACTTGTATGATTGTATCCTAGCATGTAAAATCCGCTTTTTCGCCATCTAAAACCAACTTTGTATTCTCTCCAAGTCTTAATTCCTAACATACAGAAATTACTAGGCAAGGGTAGATTCGATAAAATAGTGAGCCAATATTACCATGTAATGCTTTCGGACCACCTAAGCAGGCTAAGAGGATGAAAACAGTGGCCATCATTCGGGGAATTGCATCCTAAGTACACCTTCGGCAGTTCCTACCCATGCATCCCAATTGCGCAATTGTGTATAGCCGCTATCTTTCAAAGCTTCTGCCTCGTCAATGTCTTTGGAAAACCCTGACAACATTTCGGACGAAATTAGCTTGCTTTAAGATAAGACACATCACCATTGAGCGTTTAGTTTTAAGTGATCAACTAGTCAGGAGTAAACTTGGCAACACTTACCCAACCTGACCAGAGACCCAAAGTGGCCCATAAGTGAAATGACCCATACCGAAATGACCGGACCCTAAACCGAATAAATGAGTAATCAGCTGGACTTATCCGAGCTGAATTACCCGTTACTCATTTCTGGTTGAGACTTGAGAGTGCACCTAACTTAACCAGAGGTCTTAGGTTCAAAACCTAGGCTTTATAGCATTTGTGGTTAAGTCCGGAATAAACCATTATAAACCCAATGGTTTATTCAAAAGAAAAGCACACGTCCATGTTTCATTTGAGAATAAAAGATGAAGGACGAAGATGATATTGCACACCTCCACTTCGTTGCCAGCAAGAGGTCAGAGGGACAGAACTGGAAAGTTTCTCCTCAAAGAGCAGTTCACCAGAATTGATGTTCCAAATGCGCATTTTGCAGTCCTCACCTCCTAAAATAGAAAGGAAAAAAAACGGTATCACTTGCAAAACGTGACTTCCTACAACGAACAGAAAGAAGCTAAAGTAGAGCAATGCATACCTGACATTACAAATCTTTCACTCGCATCAGCTGCAAGTTTTATATGACTGTGGGAGTTCACATGACCTTCATAAGACTGTACAGGGCCTCGATTGGTCAGGCGATGATCATACAACCTGATCTGGAAAATTCCGAGATTTGATTCAAGACGAAATTTCAGAAAATTACTTTATGGCACCAATAATTTTGAAAATAAGCTGTTCATAACTAATAGACTGCTGATAAATCTAAAGAAGCAGAGACGTGAGAACTACTAGATGGCTTCGATATAATGGCGCTCTAAAGTCTAAAGTGTTTCAGGTGCGTACAGGGGAAGATGGTTGTTGTAGCACCGGGATCCCGGGACATGGAAAGCTATTTTCTTTGTGCATTTTGGCCATTTTATACTGAGAAATATGTAATTTTTTTATGACAATATACTTAATGAAAAAGACTCCATAAACAAAACTACTCTGATCCGCCGCTGATTATTCAGGAATATATTTTTTGTTGCACACTTTTAAGATGTCGTAAAAAAAAAAACGGAATTACTTTTTCACATACGGACTTTACTCTTTCACATACATTTTTTCATTAAGTTTCCATATCCTACCCTTTTCCAACCTAGACAAATTAAAACTCATGAATTTATGCAAATGATAGTCTATTTGATTAAAAAAGTTTGACAGATCGATGGACCATATCTCTTGCCAGATCTAACATGGAAAAAGAAGAATCGTCACTTCTCGAAAAAAGATCAAACGTTTCAGAAATAATAACGACTTTCTAAAATACCCAGAAATTATGAAACTAATTGAATTGGCAGTTCAACATCTCAAATACTCGTATAATGGAATGTGCTGAATTTCCCATAATGCTCAATTGATTCAAATCCGGGTGGTGTACTTTTCTACTTTTATCTTATATTTTTTTATTTAATTGATTATGTTGCATAGTTGTAGCATTTTGCCGGCAAACATTTTTTTGATTTTTAAATTGTAATAAAGATATGAATATGAAAAGGGAGAGGGGGAGTGCGGGAGACGGAGAGGGAGGGAGGCTGAGGCTGGCTGGCGTGAGGTCGGACGGAGCAAGGCTTGCCGGCGATTGACCGGTGGTAGAGACTGGAGGTGGTGTTGGTGACTTGGTGGTGAAGGGAGATGAGGGAAGGGAGGAAAAAATCAATTGGATAGGGAATGAAAAAATGACAAGGGTAATATTGTAAAAGACGTATGTGAAAGAGTAAAATCCGTATGTGAAAAAGCACGTCCCAAAAAAAATTGTCTCTATATAGTCAACCAAGATTCCAAACATAAGCGTGAGTCCTAATAGAGAGGGAATAAACAAAAAGGTTTGCAATAATGGTCATGAATTGCACTAGCTAGTAGCTACGCAGCAAAAATCACTGGTATATCAAAAGCTGAAATACAGAACGCACTAAGATAGACATTGCAGAATTCATACAAGCATTGCTTAATAACTGAATACAACTCCTTAAAAAGGGTAAATACTAACCGATCCATCCATTGAGCTTGCGAGGAAGTATTGGTCATATGTTTGAAGTGATTCCAAACTACAATGTTAATCAGGCAAAAGCTTAGCAGAAGAATCAAACCACAAACAGTAAGCTCTGGTTTTCTCTGAAAGGGAACTAACCAACAAATCGACGATGGCATGTGGATTGTGTAAGAAGGTAGTATGTTTCCTCTAAGCTGCACCAGCCAAAAATTAAAACAAATAATTATAAAAATCGATTCAAAATCAACCAGGGTAGTCACTTAAAGAAAAGGAAATATCACTGAGTTAAATATAAAGTGTCATCTTAATTACCTCGAACAATGGTTTACTTGTCTTCGTACGGTTTCTGCTCAATGTCTCACGAGAAGGTAACGTAATTCTATGCCGAGCCATCATACGCTGTGGTTGTCGAAGATCCAGTGTTACTATAGCCCCGTTTCTTAGTCCACATAGAGCAATATTGTCCTGCAACATCAGCATCAAGTTTAAAACAAGTTACAATTTCAACCCTTATACATGCACAATTGTTAAACGAATGCTCCCTCCTTTTCTTTGATTTCTTTCACTTTTCCTTCTTCATTTCTTTGATTTCTGCCACTTTCTCTTTTCCATCATTCAATTCTCTCTCGTGCAAGTGGCCCACCTAATTTTTATCCTTTCTACTTTTATATTGCTTTTTTTTAAGTAATGTGCCATTTTGAAAATGGAAGATATCAATGAGAGGGAGGGAATACTAATAAAATGCCTTGTATTCACTGATGGATTTGATAGAGCATACAGTTTCATAACATACTGCTCTGTGTTTAATCCATTTACTTGGCATTTATTTTTTTATCAATGGTTTTATGCAAGCACATACAAGTGAGAAGGATTATCTGTAATGGTTGGTTAGAATGTTACAATGTGTGATTCATGAGTCACATGAGGGCAAAAAAATCCCTTGAACAAGAAACTTGCCTATGGAAAGTGCAAACTTATGGAGTGATAGAAAATATGAAAGGTAAGTTCAAGCACAAATATGATAGGAATACAGGAGAACATAAATTGGAGTGAGAGAAAATTCTGCGACAAGTTCGAAACAATAATGCACATCACCAATGTCACCTATCTATGAACGGGTAGAATGGGGTGAAGTAGAAGAACGTAGGCCCCAAATGGAACTCAAAACACCTATATTACCGACTGAATAAGTTGCACTGATAAGACGTCGCTCTTACTACGGCATAATGTAGACGATGCTCCAGTATACAGATCTACCAATGTAGCTCCAAGGTTGGTGCCTGTGAAGCGGAAAAAAAAAAAGAAAAAAAAGGTGATATGAGAATCATAAATAAATATTTAGCAACGCATTTCTCAGAAGAAGAGGATAGAAATATAGTTACGACATTGAACTTAGCATTCAGAAGCAAAATATGGGAAACAATATTAGACGCCAAAAATGCCTATATTAGGAGTCTGTGTTTACTTCGAAATCTAAATCATCTTCCTAGCTTTAAAGAATGCCAATTCTTGTAATACCTCGATTCTAGTAGTATAAAAATTTACTTTATTGAATTTATTTTATGGTATTGAGCAACCCATGTGAAGGATAGATAACAGAACTCGAACATGCTGGTTCATGAGACTCCAAACTCATCATCATAAATTTCTATACTTCACTAACTTATCGTTTGAAACAGTCAATGAGAGGTTAACCAATGAACAAAAACAAAACTGTGATACAAAGAAAAATTAAGATTAAAAAAAAAACAGTGTTTGCTTAAGAGGAAAAGACAAAAAACGTGAACATTACAAAAAATAAAAATAAACAAACTTGAATTACTAGCTCGTAAAAATGTGGAGAACACTTTAAATGAGAGAAAAATCAGTAGAAAAAAGTAACAAATACAAAACATGGAAAGATGACGAAGAAGGGATACAAATGAAGGAAATAGGTCTGAATATGCACAGCTAAGTAGAAACAATATATAAGACAAAAAAACAGGTCAAACTCAATCATCCATGAATTCTTTCCCTCCAATCAGCCCTCTATAAGAAAAAGTTAAATTTATAAAAGCATATCTCACGATTTTGCTGTGGACGTCCTGAATAGGCTTGGGGGTGCAAGTGTGCAAGTGTGCAACAACCAAGAAAGTTGATGTAGCAATGAATAGATAGGGTATAAATTTTAATAGTTTCTAGGAACTCACCAACAACAGCTTTACTACCGCTGCAATTGACATCAGCTCCCCAGATAGTACAGTTGAATGAGGCAAGTTCACTTCTCCCAATCGAAAGAATACTTGAAGATGAATCCACTGAATCAGCAAGATTGAGAACATAAAGTGCGCCACCAGACAACTCTGACCCCAATGTAGTAATTCTTTAATCTTGCGTTAAGGAAAGTCAATGGAAAAGCTTATTTGTCCAATTAGAATAGGTTATTGAAGAGTGAAAGCCACCATAGAACAAAAATGAATGCAAAATTGAAAAAAAGGAAATTTGAACAGCAGCAAATTGGACAATGCGGGGGGAGAGGGCTGGAAAGTGGAAATATAGGTGTTTACCACTTTATCCCCACTCTTTAATGGTTTAGATGACTAGGAACCTCTGTAAAAAAATACTAACTCTGTGTTTTCAACAAAAGAAATGTTAGCGCAAGGTTCAGTGGTGGCAGTCACATACATGTAGCAACTCTTCTCCTCTATCCAAGCTTGAGAACAGTAACGAATGTCACATTCTAACATTAAATTCCAAAGAGTCACAATTCACCGCTTATGTAAGCGAATCACCAAGGAATCCAGGAGGTCAATGATTTTACTTGCAAGTTTTTCAACTAAACCAGAGACCACAGAATTAGATTCACATCTTAGCTCAACTATAAAAGCATGAAAAACGAAATTTAGAGGTTTAGTTTTCAGGTAGTGCACAAAAAAGCTCAGACAGTTTTGTGTAGGGAAACAGACGCCTCATTTTCTTTTGATTATTAATTTCATAAAACTAGAAAGCAGTCTACTAACTTGACTTTTGTACTATGTTTCAACCCCCATTTTGCTTTTCACTCTTTCTTTTCTATATCCTCGCATTTTGAGGTGTGCTATCACCCATGGATGGTTCTAAAAGATGATTCATGTCAGCCGACTCCAAATCATTTTGGGATTAAGGCTCTGATGTTGTTGTTGTTGTCGAAAGCAGTCTACAAACATTGATTTAGTATACAGCATGATAAAGGTTGATCAGGTTCAACAGGCGTATATATGGCAAATTTGTTAACATTCCAAACTATATGTGGATACAGTGCACGTTTCACTCCTGGACCATCAGTATCTTCATTGTGGGGTCCTTTTCTTGGTATAATTATACCAGAAATGGTAGATGGCATAAGACATGTGGCTCCACCGAATATCCAGATGTCTTTAGGCATCTCACAGTGCTCAGCTTCATTGCTGCTTTCAGGCCATATAAAGTCTGGAGAAATCTTTACGCTATAAACTAAATGTTCCCCAACATATCCAACATCGAGAAAGCTGCAAACAAAAATTCTAATGTTAATAGAAAAATCACATCTGAAATGGCTTGAAGTGACTAGGCAACAACTCAAAGCCAGGACATGTGTAATAGGTTGCCCAAGTCATATGACTGCTACATCCGAGACATGATACACTCTTACACAGTGTTTGCTGCATATATTTTTATGGAAGCGCCATAATTGAATAAGTTCGGACCCATTTGGGGATTTGGGATTGGGATTTGCGATTTGCAAGGGGTTGAGTGAATCCAGTGACCTAGCAAGGCTAGCATGTGTATGTGTGAACCAAGTATAAAAACTACAGATATTGACTTACTAAGAGTACAACAAATGAACCAGAACCCAGAGGATCCTGTCTACAAGAAAGTAAGGAGGATCGGATGTACGCAGTCTTCTTCTAACTTACTAAGCAATATTCAAGAATATTCCATAATATGCAAAAAAGAGCTCTTTGAAGCACACTTTTTTCAAGATATGTTTGCAGAAAGTGGAAACATGCTTTATGCAATTATGCCTGGGATATGTCATATGTCTTTGCGTACATAATGTTCTTGTTGCCGCTAGTCGACAACCCGCATTCTGGTTCTTAGATGAAACATCCCCAATGCCGAGCATGGAAATGGACAAAAAATGTGACTGGACAAGGAACAATAATGCAATTGAGAGATTAGAGGGATTGAGTGCCTCCTTTTGATGGGACTTCATGCCATCTATAAAAGACCCTTTCACACTAACTGAAGATCTTTTATATTTGTAAAGTCATTGGATGTATTTAGTAGTTTAATTCAAAGTGAATTTATACCCCCTTTCCTCCCTATTCCGCCTTTATTCTGTCAAAGAATCTCACATCCATTCTTGTTGAACAAAGCAATTTTATCTCTCTCTTGTTTGCAGCTACCAATGCATAAAGAGGAAGATAGCACATATGAGCCATTGGCCAGACCATAATCAGCACCTTCATTTTATCATAGCCAATAAAGATCAAGGTCTTATCGTTCACTGCCAGAGTTTAATGTTAATTTCTTGGTTTCTAGCGTGCTGACAAGAATGGTATCTTGCTACCTATCAGACAAATACAAGTCTGACTATATGATGCAGCATATGATGATTGTTAAATTGTTAAATCTTTTAAACCCAATAAGAAAGGAAAATGATGATCATGAGTCTTCAGCTCAGTTTTAATTTTTAAAAGGCACAAGCACGAAGCAGAGGCTAGTGATTCATAAGAATGAGGTGCAACCCAACAAACTTGTATATTCAAGTTAAACATTGTGCAACAATACCCTTTTTTGAAATTTGAGGAGGGCTGACATGCAAAGCAGCAAAAGTTAGGGATATTTGAAAAAAAACAAAGAAAAAGTAGTAAAAGCTAGAGCTAACATGCAAAGTAGCGAAGTAGCAAATGCTAGGGATAATATGGCAAAAAAATAGGCAAATAAAAGAACTACAAGAAAAAAAATGAAATAGTAGTGTGCCTTGCTAGCTGCACCATACTTACACAGTTACACTCAAGGCACACCGAGTTGTTTTGGCTAGTGTCTCACTGAGATATGCGCTTAAGCGCGCATGAGGCACACTTTCCTAAACTAAGGTCTTCAGCATTGAAATTCATGCAAAAGTACATGAATCTGAACATTTTTAAGTAACAGGGGAATGTGGAGTTGAGTGAAGCTACCTCAATGACCCATTGGCACCTCCTGTCAATAAAGCGTCTGTTCTATACTGGCCATCAGGCGTCTGGACATTTACATTTACTAGGGACAATGAACGAGTTGCATCGTTCTGTACATCCCGATATCTCCAAACCTACAGCGCACCATTTGACAAGCTTTTTAGCAGAATTAACATCTCTATGAACTCCAGCTTATGGAATTAACATTATACCTATGTGACAATGCAAAAGCACATACAAGCAATCTACTATAAGCACATGGGAAGTGGCGGACCCAATAAAAATTGTTTCTGGTGTCTCTTTAGAAATTATAGAATTATAATTACAAAATTGTAGATTTTAATATTTTTGTTGTCTAAAGATTGGGCAAATTCCCAAAGTAATTGCAATACGGGTCATCAGAACACATAGTTTTGAATATCGGCTGCGGCACCAATACGCGATCGAGTTAAAAAGGTTTTGGAGTTTACTGCATCCATTTGACTGCGTCTAAAGACGATATTGACCAATTTTGTGAGATAAGGTCGTGACGACCAACACTGCGAACGCAATCGAAACCGAGAGCCAAGAGATATTATGGTAATGTTACGTAAAAAATTAAAATTGGGCAAAAGGCACTAAAAATTTTACTCTTCCAGTATCCTGGGAACTCTAATGGTATTTGCAGGTGGAGGGAATACCTTTGGTGTAGAGACCAGTTTCTGTTTGTATTCCACTTCAAAGTTACGCTTCCTACCGCTGACATTGATTAAGCTACCATACAGCTCTCTGTAGAGGAGTAGCTTAGAAAGACCTTTCTTTAGTTGGCTGCTTCTCTATACAAGTTAAATGAAAATTATAATAGCAAAGTAGAAGAAAAGTAGATAAATCCCAAGTTCATGCCCTAAATCTAAAAAACAAACAAAGTTGGAAATTCCCAAGTAAACAAAGGATGTTCCACATTGTGTCTACTTATTTCTCCAAGCAAGCTAAATCCTTCAAATCAAAACGCGATTATCAAACCAATTGATTGAAACAACAACCATACACAATTGCGCAAGACTTCAAAGATTATCATACATCACTTGAAAGCATTCAAATTTTGTAGAACGCGATAAATCATTACAACCCACTAAGATTTAAACCAGACGAAGGCCATTCAAATTTTGTCGACCAAAATAAATCATTATACACAACAAAGAACCAAACTTGACAAACTTACAACCTAATAAACAACACTGAAAATTCTTGTTAAGACGCGCAACAAATGCACAAATGCAAACTAATCAATATTAAGCCAATTGAACAAAACCCATATCTCAAAAAACACTAAATAAATAACAAAACATTAAAAGAAACAAAATTTGATGAAATTAAAGGTAACCTGAGTAGTATTTGAAATGGGTTTTTGAGGAGAGGGAGGTGGTTTACGAGAAGATCCAGGAATTGGACCCTTTATAGCAAAGTATCTATTTTTGTCTGGGTCAAAATAAAACCCTGGTAGTTCTGCAAGAAAATATTGCAGTAATTCAACAATTGCAATGTGAAGTTATTTTATGATTGATACAAAAACACAAGTTAATTAAATCCAATGTAAATATAGGAGAATTGGAATTCAAACCTGGTGGCATATCCGAGAAAGTAGTTGAGTTGAACAAGTGGATTTGTGTTCCTGAGATTCGGAGAGAAGAAGAGAAGCTTGTGTTTCTGTGAAGGCGGCAAATTAATTTGGGGGAATTATAGAAAGTATTCTTCTGTCGAACATACTTGCCAAATCTTGGCATTGCTTGTTAGTTGCAAATGGATGTTTGGTAGACCTCACACAGCGACCCAACAAGTCAGGTCATAATTTAAGTTCACTTCAGATCTATAAGTTCAGTTCAGTTCAGTTCAGATCCTATAAGTTCAGTTCAATTCAGATTCTATAAGTTCAGTTCAGTTCAGTTCAGATTCTATAAGTTCAGTTCAGTTCAGATCCGATAAGTTCAGTTCAGATCCGATAAGTTCAGTTCAGAAAACTTATATACGGAGTATTATTTTTACAAATCGATGTTTGCCATTAATTATTCAATACATATATACTTTATGTTTTTAAAACAAAATTATCACTCCTCTCATTATTTTTTATCGTAATGTAATCGTACTATAATGTATGAACAACTCAATTTATATAAAGCGGAAAAATGTTATTATCTTACCTTGCGTTTTAAACTATATTTTCTTATCAATTTTTTCTCTTGGCTGCCCACTAATTTTTTGTAAAATTTTTGTTTAATCTTAATAAAATTTTGCATAACAACAACAACAATAATAATAGTAATAACAATAATAAAAATAACAATAACAATAATAACAAGGTTTCCTTACCTAATAAAAAAAAACAATAATAACATGAGAATAAAAATAATAATAAGTTAAATTAATTAAGTTAAATTAAATTAATTAATTTAACGGATCATGTAAATTCAGTTCAGATCCTATAAGTTCAGTTCAGATCCTATAAGTTCAGATCTTATAAGTTCAGTTCAGTTCAGATCCAATAAGTTCAGTTCAGATCCTATAAGTTAAGTTCAGTTCAGATCCTATAAGTTCAGTTCAGTTCAGATCCAATAAGTTCAGTTTAGATCCTATAAGTTAAGCTCAGTTCAGATCCGTTTCAATCCAAAAGAACAGAGCCTAACTGGGAAAAGTATGAGACCGAATTTGACCTGACACGAAAGTAACTCAACTCAAAATGACCTAATTGAGAGTGACTCAAAATAACTCAGTAGACCCGAAATAATTTATTTTAAGCAAAATCCTGACTCAAACGACCTAAAATGACCCGACCCGATAATTATTGACCCAAAAATAACCCGACCCAAAATGACTCGACCCAGACCCGAATGATCCATTTGTCAAGTCTAGTGTTTGGTCCATCAACTAAGTCGGTTTAATTAACTTAGTTTATCTAATAATAAAGTCTTTTTTTTTACAACGATGAACTATCATAAATAAAACGAGATTACAGAGTACATAATAACTAGCTACAATACGTATTGGAAAGCCCAAAGCTACTAGATATCCAACCAACTTCGCTAAACTGAGAGATCGAACAGACAGAACACCAAAACCTACGTTATTTGAATGGTGGATGATAATGGTAATCAAATTGGATCAAATGTGCATCCTTTCTTTTACTCTTCTTGAGCACCACCAATTTCTTGGTATACCTGCAAACAAAAGCAAAATGGTCGACAAAAATCTGGTTTTCGAGTTAGTAAATGGCCGCGCCATTCGAACACGGCCCTTGAAATGCATCTTGCAACTAAAAATCTTGTTCGGATGCTTCATATCTGCGGCAAAATTCAACGGATCCATAGAAATTTTGCTAACTAGAGAAGAGCTCAATGATAGACGTTTTTTCTTATCAATTTGGAAAATAGCCTCCTCGTCAACGAACTCAAACTTCCCCGTTGACTCAAAATCGAAAATCTAAGTACGCATCTCAGGAAAATGAAAGTCTTGTCATGGAGAGTTCCCGTTTGGACTTCTTAAGTGGAAGCTTGTGAATACAAATTGTCATTGTAGTTAAAGATTGATGAAGGTGAACATGAATTTTCTTACCTTTGGGAATGACCTCCACCTTTCATACAAAAATTGAGAAAGTGATCCCTTTTGACTTTGATTGGAGCAAGAAGCGGGGTCGACAATCATGTCGGAGGAAGAGTAGTTATTATTAACATCACTGCTACTATCCAAATCCATATGTTCAACTGACAATGTAACATTGTCGATATGGCACAACTCTTCTAGAATTGGGAGAAACGCGTTTTCCCATGCCTGATCCTCATTTGCATCCAAAAGGGTTCATTTGCATCCAAAAGGTTAACGATAACCCGCTTACCATTTTGATTAATTACGAGAGCCTTCCTAACTTTCTCCCGCTCTTGAATAATATCTTATCCAATAACAAAGTCATATAGTCACATATATTGTTTTTCAAAAAAGCAAAAAAATTATACTTCATCCGTCCCGGTCAATTGTTGTCCTTTGATTTTAGGACAAAGATTAAGAAAAGAAGAGAGGGTCAATTACTAAAAGGATTGTGCTAGGGCGACACCGGGTTTCGGTAACACCCTAATAAAAAAATAAAAAAAATAAAAAATAGAAAGTATATCTAATATTTACATATCATAACAAACACCTTCATCTTCCTCCTGTCATACGTTTACCAGTTTTTTTTTTTTTTTCTTTGTTTTTTTTAAAAAAAAGAGAATAAAAAAGCTTGCCCGAGAGCTCTTTCCATTCTTTATCTTTAAGGAAGGGTCGGGTGATAGATTGTTTGGCGTGGATACAAAAAGGCTGGATTCTTTCTTTTTCAGTGGCTTTCTTCCCACGATCGTCAAAAGCTGCCCTTGAATTGGTATCGATTCCGTCTTCTATCATATAAATATCCTCAATTGTACTTTCTTCCTTTTGTCAAACCTGAAACGACAAGTATTTCCTCCCTTGAATCCATAGTTGTTAAGGTACATTCAATTGTACAAACGAAAGTTGAAATATAATTTGTTCATTGAATTTAGGTACGTTTAATTGTATGATCGAAAGTTGAAATATAATTTGTTCATTGAATTTGTTGTGTATAATTCACATGGAAGAACAAATAGCCAATTGGTACTTTATAGATTACATTGGTGGTTTAACATGCTCCGATTATAAGAGATTGATTCGGGCACTCGTCCTCTATTGTAAAGGGCAAACATGATGCATGAAAAAAGGCTGGTATGCAAGGATAGTTGCTTCGGCTGACATAGGTTCCATTCTTTTTTTTTTTTGATGTGTTTCTATATTTGTGTGTGAGGTAGCAGTCTACTTTGTTTACCTTTGCCTCAACTATGCGTCTGTGACTCTATGCTAAATCCATTTTCTACCTCTATTACTCTATAAATTTTCAATCTTTATTCTTCATCAATTGTCTCCCGCCTTTTGACCTTATTATTTGGTTTTCCTATTTTCTATACTTTCTCGATCAGTTAAAATCTTTAGCTGCTACACTCTTTAGTGTGGCAATTTTTTAATCATCGCTCTGCAATTTCAGATTGCTGAATTGATTGAGGTGATTGTTTTAGTTTGATTTCTCTGAGTTGCGGCAGTTCATTGTCGGATTGGATTGCAATTGCGATAGTGCTACTTTGCATTAATGTAGAGTAGAAATTGTAAAATGATATGGACACAGTTTATGGGATAGTCGGCATGATGTGAGACTGCGTTGGTCTGTGGGTGGATAATGAATTCTGTGAGTCCATAAGTGAAACAAGAATATAGCTGAATTGAAATGTAGTGTATCCTCTAAATGATAATAATGATCTTTTGTCCTATGAAATACTTACTAGTTGAAAAGAAGATGAATTTATTCTGCAACAATTAGCTGCAAAAGGATAAATATTAGAGTACTGTATTAAGAATTAAGGGAGAAGAATCTGATTGTTTGAGAGATATTGCTTGCTCCGGCAACTTACTTGCACAGACAAATCTAATATAAATCCCACTATACCACTAAGAAGAACCTTCCTCCTATTATCAGCAACTCAATGAGATACACATATATGGAGAATGAAGAGCAAGCAGCTCAATGAGATACACATAAATCGTGTCAAGGTATCAATAACTTGCAGAGCATATGAAACGGAATTACGAATGAGTATTTTATATATTTATATGAGACGAGATTACATCATTTTATTATTTTGAGACGGAATTACACCACTTTAAACTAACTATTGACTTCTGATATTGTTAAGTTACTAATTTTTCTTTTCTTTTGTCAGTAAAAGTTATGGACTCTCAAAATTATTCAAATATTAACGAGACCCATGATGAAGTAAATGTTGAAGCAACTCATTGGGAAGGACATGATAAAGAAATTGATTTTGAAAGCATTGATTTATTAGATGATGAAGAAGTTATTCCAGAAGATTATTTGACTAGTTTAGAAGAAAACATGAGTGGTGACGGTGAAGAAAACAACCTGAGCAACACTGAAGAATGAAGATGAATGCGATGATGATAATAATGAACATTCASTTATTGAAAATTTGGAAGCACCACAAGATGGCATGGAATTTGAAACAGTACAGGAGTTAGTAACGCACCTCTGTAATTATGCTAAGCAATGTGGTTTTTCAGTTCGAAAGAGAAATGTGAAGCCGCYACCGAAAACAAAGTTACCACCTAAGCATATTTTATGGGTTTGTCATAAGGGTGGAAAACAAGTGAACAGATCGCAAAATAAAATTCAACCTAGACCATCTCAAATGATCGGGTGTACGGCGAAATTCAATGTCATAAGGGTGTAAAATTTACATTCTCACCCTCGTAAAAACTTGAAAAATCAATTAATAACAATACAAATAACCCGGCAAATCATGGCTTCCAACAATTCAAATAGAACCCTTTATTATACCAAACAAAATATCATATTACAATTCTGTCTACCATACAAGTAGTTCAAAGTACTAGCTCCTTCGACGCAAAACTTTAAATGTTTTCAATTACAATATCCTACTCCGTCACCGCAAGTAATGTCTTTTCCTTGTTTCTTGTACTCACGTAAGTCATGTTGCATTTCTTCGTAGTTGACCTGAAATAGGAATATCCAGGTTAGTTACTATCAAATACTCTCTGTGTCCCAGTCATTTGTTTGTCTTTGATTAAAATAGCCCTTACAAAGAATAAAAAAGGCAAATAAATGATTGGGATAAAGGGAGTAGTACAATACACCAGAACTACCGCGGAGTACATAATTAAGAAGAMGCCATTGAAAAATGAAATTAGAGTGAGATATGACAATCAATAATTGGCTTGCAATCAGGGGTGTGAAAAAAAGTGGGAGCAGGGCTTCATAGAGAGGCATACAAGATAAAGGTTAGATACAAGAGCGAGAAGTGGTACAAACTAGTCCAATTGGTTGCCAAAACTAATTAAATAAAACACAAAACTTCTAGGATTGAAAACAATTTTCAAAAGTAAATACACAAGAGCAAAACTTCTAGGATTGAAAACAATTTTCAAAAGTAAACACACAAGAGCTCGAGTTGTAACCTAAAGAAATGAGTAAGTCAAACACAAAAGAGCTCGAGTTTAAAATATGAATGGAATTTCACTCAGAGTTACAACCTAAGGGTAATAGCAATGGTAACATATAAGGAGTTTCATACTATACAAGGAGCTCCTTAACCATTGAGCTAGAAAATAAGGAGTTCCTTATATGAAATGAGTTTCTTAAGTAAAAAACCAGTTTCATGCTATGAAAAGAGAGAAAAAAAGGACCCACAAGTAAAGTATGGAACTTTTACCATTGAGGATAAATAAAAAGTTTCATATATGGTGATGTGTGCTTGTATATCAATGAAAATATGTTCTATGAAACTACAACCATTGCTATTGCCCTAAGAGCTCGAGCTTCATGGTCCAATTCCATGCCATATGCCACACTAGTAGTGGACCTAATGTATACTAGGTCCTTTTTTATTACTATCATCTCGATTCATAATGATGGTCCTGATGTATACACAAAACTTCAATTATATGTTAGACGACAAAGTAATCTGTACAATAATGTGAAATCTGAAAAGCTTTTACGTACCTGTTTTCCCAATGTCTGAGCTAACTTTTCTTCTTTTTCAGGAACGTTCCCAAGTCATTGCAATACTGCTCAAGCGCTCTCAATTTCTGCACAAGTAAAGGACCTTTCCTGGTTCAATAGTCTTTTAACATCCTCCAAAGCTTATGAAGATAAGATAAGTACCCGTTTCAGTCTAAAAGAAGACCACACACCTTGTGATTTCAAGCCATTCTCTATCAAATGAAATTAGTCAATTCAATTGGAATTTATACCTAACACAGAGGTCGATTTGTGGTGGCAGATGCGTACCATCGGCTGTAGGAGAGGCGGCGTGGTAGTCGCCGCGGTGATAGCGAAGGTGACAACGGGTGATGCGTGCATTTCATATAGACTTTACGGTCCATTTTAGCACGCATTCCTATGTAGATTTGGTGATTTATTATCACTTTATGCCCCGAATAT
>VHZZ01004130.1:85118-99786 GCA_009801015.1 Silene noctiflora | reverse complement strand
TCATACCTTTATAAGTGATATCGTTATCATGTTAATATAGTTAAAGAGATTAGTATCTTAAATCTTAATTCTAAAAATTATTCTCTTTATTTATTCCAATTTTATAGTCTGTTATTTCTCGAAGTCATCCCAACCATATTAGTTTTTAGTTATCCTTAGACGCAAATACTTATGACCAATAAAATTCATATAATCAATATTATTATAGTGATGAGAACAATACAAAATGAGTTTTTAATTACTACTACTACACACTACTAACATTATAGGCTTATAGGGATTATTAATGCTAACGTACACTTTATTTGTCTTATCGAGCAATCATATAATCAATTAGATTAATTTTTTCGGTTTATTGACGATATATTCTAACATGTTGTCCAAATTAATGACTTAGAATTATGTAGAGTTGGTCTTTGGTCTCTCCGCAAAGTAATATTATAGGTCATTCATGAGTTAATTTTATCAATAACTCCATTTATGAGCTTATGCATGCAGTGATTCATCTTGAACTCATTGAATTGTAATCTTAGTGCAATTTGAGGAATATCCACTAGTAGAAAAATATTAAATTGCGGGTCTTTATTTGAGGCGTTTTAGCCAAATAGCAGCAAATAGAAGTTCAATTTTATTTTTATTTTTTAAACAAAAAATCAATTGCGGCGTTTTAAATAGAAAAACGCCTCAAATAGGACATATGCGGCGTTTTCCACTAAGACGCCTCAAATAGTATATGTCAATTATATTTAAATAAAAAAAAAAGACAACTATCCTTTTTCTCTTTGTAAAACACTATGAAAGTCAGTCCCAAATCTCAACATCCTCATTCACTCTATGTCAGAATTCTCACACACCGACGTCGGCGTACCATCTTCGCCCACCGTCGTTGTCTACCACCCACCCTTTTATATTACAAACCCCTAGACGCTCTCGCTTGACAATCCTACGATTATTGTATCTGGTAAAAACTCTCTCTTCCCGTCTATTGTTTGTTTTTGTTTTAATTTCTGTTTCAGCCCTGCAAGATCTGGGTTTCTTTCGACGTTGATTTATGATTTTGGGGGTTTAGTTTATTTTCTGTGATGATTGATCAATTTTGCCCTTTTTATGTCAAGTGTTACTTTTATTTCTGATTTAGGGTTCCGATTTTTGTAAAGAATTGGGGAAAAATTTAAGTTAATGTTTTCTTTTTTTCTTGTAACTTACTCTTGTCATCATTTTTATACTAGATTTTCAATCATATGTTATGTTATCAATTGTGTCGATGAGGGCATCTTTGATTTCTGTGGAATATTTAGATGTTATTTGTTATTGGGTAATTTTAATTTGGTGGAATATTTATATGGTTTCTGTGGAATAATGGTTAGGTCACTGCTATGGATTTAGTTCTGTAATTATTATTAGAACTTGTAGTTCATGCTTTGTAGATTGATTTATAGTTTGTATGCTAATGAAATGAACTAAAGATGGCTAAGAGACATTGCTTTAACACACTTGAACAGGTACTCAACAGAGTTTGTGGCAAATGATCAACTTMCATCTCACTAATACGCAGTTGGAATCACTGGTAGTTTCTTATATCATTTTCTTGCACATTTCTTGTGAATATTTCACAATTAGGGTTTAAAGCTGATCAATTTTATTTTTTTTATTCAGTTTGTAGTACTAGTTGAGGGGTTGTCATTTTATTATCATTGTTATAATTGGATTCTTGGTTCAATCTAATTTGAGGACTTYCATTTGAAGCTTATACTACTTGGTTGGGATTTGTGGAATTGTGGCTTTTATTTGCCTCCAGTTGCAGAACCAGTACCACAGTGAGCAAGACTTCTGGTTTTAGCTCACACAGCTTATTAATTTACTCTTTCTTTGGGAGTGATCTCAGTGCTCCATTTTTCTGTATCTTTTAATTTCAAGTGATGCAGGTCTAATCTGCTACTTGTGCTTGTTTTAGTGTTGTGATGTATATTGTGATTACTGATTAGTTTCCTAGTAAGATCCCATAATTGGGCCGAATCCGGATAGAAGACAACCCTTCGAACCTACAGGGTTGAATGAACAAGGAAATTTTTATTAGATATTGGGCTCTCATCATCTGTTTCCTTGTTATCAGAGTACAACTATAGATTTCAGATTTCGCATCATTTACTTATTTCTCATATGATGTAAATAAAATTTAGGGACAATCTCTCANTAATTAATTAGCTCCTAATTCTAATAGAAAAAGTTTAAATAATTTATTGTAAGTGTTTTAAAAAAGTTGGAGACTACCACATCGCTCGAAAAAAACCTCAAATGTATATTTATATTGATATTGATTTACATTGAAGTCCCTTGGTCGGGTCCATCACACAGTGCTATCGATTAAAAACTATATAGTATAATTAATTTGTATAGATCTATTTAATTACATTGAAGTCCCTTGGTTTCAGGAATATATATATAGCACTAGATTTCATGCCCGTGCGTTGCACGGGTTACTAAATTGTTTTATGCTTTTAAGTGATCGGGTGAAAAATGGGTATTAAGAAAATTTTTATGGTTTTAAAAATAACTGTAATTATTTTTTGTAAGAAATTTAATTTAATAAATTCAGTTAGTCTTTTTTAAGACTATTATAGTCAATTACACCCCCGCATTCTTTCTTTATTACCCTCTTGTCCTTCTTTCCTATCCCAAATTAATTATCCCCCCCTAATTTTAGTTATTAATTAAGTGAATCCCCACTAATATTCTTGAAATTTAAATTACTTTTTAAACGTAGTTGCTCATTTATGTACAAGTTTTACTCATTCATGGACTTTTTTTCATTATTTTTCCATTGTATGTCCTTTGGCTAGAAATAGAAAAAAAAATCTCTCTAATTCTCTCCCTCACAACATTAATCAAATTCACAAAATTACTCAAATCCGTCAATTTATACAATTATGGATGCTAGCGTATTGATCAAGTAATAATTCTAATTCTTAATTTAATTAAAGAAGTAATTTACATTAATTAAATTAGGGTTTTCTTAAACCGTCGCGGCGTTGGGACGAGGAACAGCGACCGTCGCCAAGCAGTTGTATCAGCGTCCATTTCAGGCATGTGCTAGAGGCACACATCATTGTCATTAGCTGCCTCAAGGCGTGAGAGGATGATTGGCTAATATCTTTATTTGATAACAATTACTTTTAAGCTTCCTCTATGAATAGAATCGCAAATTCGCAAGCCTAAAAGTCAAAGGTTTCTTTTAAGCAAATTCCAATCTAACTCAGCACCATTAAGCAAATACCAATCTAACCGGCGGTGACTAGATACACCAATAGCAATAATTTTGAAACCCCAGTAGATCAATTTTATTTCAAAGTGTTTAAGTAAAGAGGGTGCTGACAAACTTGATCTTGTAAACTTAATGAAACCTGTGTACGATAAGTACAGTTTCCGGGGTGGTCCAGTGGTGTTACTCATGAATCGTCGTCTCGATGGTGACGGGGATGGTTTGATGGTGTTAGGGAAAAGGATGTATGGGGTAGGAGGCGGATCTATGAGATCGCCTGATGACCGGTCTTAGGAGGTTATCAAGACCGGCCGGTGGCGCAGGGAGACGGCGGTGAGGGTGGTGAATGGTGGCTGGCGTGCGGTGGTGATTGGATGGTGGAAGTTAGAGTGAGAAAATTGAGAGAAAAATTGAATTGGGATAAAAGAGAATGAAAACATTAAAACAAAAGGGTTTAATGATCATTTACGTCCATAAAAGAGTAAAATCCGTCCATGAGCACCACCCTTTTTAAATTACTAAAGATAATTATTAAAAAATTTAATGATTTAAAATTATTAAAGAGAATTATTATGATATATTTTAATAATAAAATTAGATAAAAGCAAAATATATGAAACTTAGACGATAGTTATTGTTTGACGCTAGAATTCTATTTTCCAATAATTCACCAATGGAGGCTAAATTTAAATTTGACTAAACTACTGTATAAAATTTGCTAAGTATTTTAATTCTTATGTATATATATCATCTTACCTATCTATCAATCACCATTGCCAACGCCACATGGTCTTGATATTTTTAATCTTTAGACTGTTCTTTCTGTAATTCCGCTTATCTTTCTAACACGTTTTTTCTTAGAATCATCCTACTATATTCATATTCATTATAATAAAATTATTCTCATTCCCTTCAATTTAAGGGATAGATTAAAGTTGTTATTTTATTAGAGTAGAAATATGGACAATAAAAATGAAATGGAGAAAGTATTAATATGTATGGGTAGTACATCAATTATTATATATAATACAATTGCTTAATTTTATTTAATAAAGTTTCTAGCCTAACAATAAAGTATAAACCCTATTTGATTACTAATATGGTAGACACACTATAATCCTTGACCATTCATAATACCCAAGTTTCGAGCTGACCATTCATCATAACATTAAATCCTTGAAACTTTGATCCTTTTGAGACAGATAATGAACTTATTTCTAAATATTTGTATTGAATAGTATATATTATATACTCCCTTTGTCTCAGTAAATCGTTACGTTTTCTTTAGTTGTGAAGAAGGAATAAAACAAACGTAAACTATTAAATCGTTACGTTTTCTTTAGTTGTGAAGAAGGAATAAAACAAACGTAAACTATTAACCAGTACAGAGGGAGTATTAAGTAGGAGTTTTATAATATAAGTATATATGATTTAGAATTTACTTCACGTACTATAGAGTCCAAATATGTACGGAGTAGTTTATTGTCTTATATACATGTATGTACTCCTACGTAAAATTCTAGGAATATGGAATGAACCATGAAAGCCATGATCTCTGGAGCATATATAATTTGTTTGCTTAATGATCAATTAGACTATTGGAATAATGCCAAAGCATTACGGATTACACTAACAATAAACAAAACAAAATCAGAAACGGTCTTGGTATTCAAAGAGAAAGAATTGAGGATGGAATTGAATGCATCAATGTTTTTCCTTTTATACATGTATTCAATAACTTGTATGGATGTATTATTTTAATGTTTTATCCCATCATTCATCAAAAAATTATCTCATCACAGGAAAATAAGTTACCATACTGTCGATTCCAAGAGTAATGGCCTAGATGTGCTTAATGATACTTATGTGTACGTAAATACGAAGTAGTATGGTGGCTCATCAAATTGAAACAGGTCGATTGTCTCTTTGATCTAAATGCAAGTTCTCACTACAACTCCACCTGTGACCGCAAAACAATAAATAATAATATAATAAAATAAAATAATATACAAATTGCATTTTGATGAACAAACAATCAAATAGAATGAATTAAATAGCCCAGGCGGATCTTGTTCTTTTGGCGCCAAACACTTAATTCTTTTCTGTAGATGGATTAAATAAATTCGGCGGCCACAACCCCAAGTTAAAGTTATCTATTCTGTCGGTTTCTCACAAATTTGTCCAGTTTCAGCAAAAATGGAGGGGAAAGGACAGGCAGAATGGGCAGCAATAGGAATCGATCTTGCGTGGGGGTTTGGCAGCACGACCGCGTAGAAATCATCACAAACGATCAGGGTAACCGCACTACACCATCTTGGGTCGCCTTCACTCAAACACAGCGCCATGCTGCTAAAAGCCAGGCTACTGTTAATCCTACTAATACCATCTACGGTCTCTTTTCTCTTACTCTTGTTTGTTCAATTGAGATTTTAAACTGAGATTCACCATCTAGGGTTAATTTGTTTAACTATCTTCGTGCTGATAGCTAGGTTCATTTTGAATGTTCATCCATCACGCAGCCTTGTATCTAAACCGCTAAACGATACGGACTAATTTTCATTGTTAATTTTCTCAACATTCAACATTAATTGCTTCATCAATTGCTTCAACATAACTAAATTTTCTCAGAAGAGAAGGCTACCCCGACTACTCGGAGATGACTTAATTTCTGAGAATTTTTTTATGCTAGGGAGTATATAGAAATTTATCAGCTGCTAATAATCTCTCGTCAAAATTACGAGATGCTGAATCTTTGACTAATGACCACATTACATAGTTTGTAGCCGACCTTGTTTAGGCCACTCATAAGTCCGAAACACTAATCGACTGGATTTTAATTTGTTTCGCATATCACACATTGGCCTCACTGATTTTTCATCGTCTCATATGCAATTTCCAGTGGTATTAGCAATTCTTTGTTTGTCATTAGTCTTCCCCTCATTTTGTTTACCATAATTTGTCATATAATCTTCCTTCTGCCACTTATTTTCTTTCAATTACTTTAATTCTTCAGTTCTTGGCCAAATGACTAGCTTATCTGCATTCTTTTCTCAACCCTTTTTTTTTTTTTTTTTGAGATGTAAATGACTGTACCTTCTACTTTAGTAAGCAAAGGTTATTTTTGTCTTTGATAGATGCTAAGAGACTTATAGGCAGGAGGTTCAGTGACGAGACAGTGCAAAAGGACATAAAAGTGTAGAGCTCTAGGGAGGTTAAGAGCGGCTTCTGAGAGAGTTAAAAGGACCCTTTCATCCACTCATGAGACTACTATTGAGATCGACTGTCTTTTTGAGGGTATTGATTTTACTTCCACTATAACTCAGGGCCAGATTTGAGAAACTCAACATTGATTTATTTAAGAAGTGCATTGATCCTTTTGATCAATGCTTGAAAGATGCCAAGACGGAGAAGAGTGAGGTTCATGATGTTGTTCTTGTGGGTGGATCAACTCGGATTCCCAAGGTTCAGCAGCTTTTGCAAGACTTCTTTGATGGCAAGGAGTTGTGTACAAGTATCAACCCAGATGAGGCGGTTGCACATGGAGCTGCTGTCTAAGCTGCCATCTTGAAGGGTGTATGTGATAAGAATGATATTGTGCTTGTTGATGTTGTTCCTTTATCTCTCGGTATCAAACTTAGCTCTGGCTTGTTGAACGTCATTGTTCCTCGTAACACTACTATTCCAACAAGGAAGGTTGGCAAGCTAACTACTTCTTATGATAACCAAACTGAAGTGGATTTCAGGGTGTTTGAAGGGGAGAGGCCGATGGCTCTAGATACCAATTTTTTGGGCACATGTTTGCTGACTGACATTCCTCCTGCACCAAAACGGGTCCCTAAATTTGATGTATGGTTTGACATTAATGCCGATGGAATTCTTACCGTGTCTGCTGAAGACACGGGTACTGGAAACAAGAACCAGATAACAATCACTAACCAGAGCAGGTTATAAAGGAAGAGGTTGATAGGCTGTTGGATGAAGCTCAGAAATACAGGGCTGAGGATGAGCAGTATAAGAAAAAAGGGATGGCCAAAAATGCTCTGGAGAACTATGCTAATAACATGCGGGAGATACTGAAAAACTAGGAGCAAAAGCTCGGAATTGAGGACAGGAACAAAATTGAGGCTGCAATAGAGAAGACAATAGATTGGTTGGATTGGAAGTTTCAGCTTAAGGAGGCTTGGAAATTTGAGGAGAAGTTGAATGAGCTCCGAGACCTGTATGAGCCTATTCTTGCCAACGGCTCAAAAGTAGACACTCCTACTAGAGTAATAGTGAGAAAGCAGCTGAATAAGTGGTCTGGAATCTCTAGCTTTATCAAGTTCTTATGGTTCCGTAATGACTAGAGTCCCTAAATGGCATTTCGCAACTGCTGCTGCTAAATCATCCTGTCAGTGAAGTGACAAAAAAAAGACTATTACGAAGTAACTCTGTTTTTTTGGGGAATACTATGTTGTTATGCTTTGCTAATGAACCTTACACCTGGTATTGCATTTCCCAGTTTTTCAATGCCATTGTCGCAAACAACTATGAAGTTGCCACCGGAAGGTGTGTATTGGTATTTGGTAATCACCCGCATGAAACATTATTTTAAATATACATGGTGTGCCATGCCGCCATATTAGGATACAGCTTTCGAGTATTGCCAAGGAAATTAAAACTTATAACGGTTCAAAAGGCAAACAAAAGTACAAACACATTATGCATCCTCCAATCTGATCAGATATGCCTAATCATCCCATTATTCGTGAATCGTGAATCGTGAATCATGATTCGATCACCGAAGAGGTTAAATTTGAAAACAATCAAAATTGATTTCATTGCAATATGTAGTACAGTATCCGTTTTGGGTAAATATTATTCATGATCGACCACCCAAGAGGCAAAATGTCCTTATTTATTGGGACAGTTTCGCAATAGTGTTTTCAAACACCCTAATACAGGAGGTATACCGTATACCCAAAATCCCCAATTGAGCTGTCATGAATTTAAGATGACATTGATAAAGCCCTTTGCCAAGCAACAACGAAACACGGCAACTTGAAATAAGATCCTAAATAATATTCGAGGACATAGGACGGTCATTGAACACGACAACTTGAAATAAGATAATTAGGGGTTTGAGAAGCTTTCAAAGGCTACCACGCCACCATTAGGAATATGTTCATTACAAAAGGTAGTTAGCTGATCATGCTGATTTGATAAGAACGAATAGAGGATGGTCGCCCAACCGCTCTCGGCCCTGCAAGAATCCCACCCACAACTGTTTTTAGTACAACATCTAAACTCTCAAGAGACATTCAACATAATAACGACTGACGGTAAAGTTTGAGCCAACGTGCACACAGAGGGATCAAGTACTCACTTTGATCACAAAACTAATATTCTCCAATCAGGAACTGTCAGGGTAAAGATGTACTCTGAAATATAATATGACTCCGCTGAAGAGAATATTTTGATTACTGCAGAGTACTAAATTTACTTTGACATAATAAGAGATTATTTCCGGAGAATACCCATTGGAATATGGCCCAAATCCAATGGAAATACAGGTTAACGGATCTTTAACAAAAATTGTTCGTATTTGATCTACTCAAGCCACAGAAGATAATATCTGACGTAAAAAAGCATACCTTAAGTTCTGGCAATTCTATAAGACATGCAGACTCAACGACGTTCACTCCAACGCGCTCTGCAAGACAACATGTAACCTAAAGTCAAAAGGAGCTTTAACTGACAAAAAAGTTCAAGAGCTAAAGCAGGGAAATTTTGCTAGTGATATAGGATTATAGGTAACACATTTTATAGTGGAGCAAGAGGCATACTATTATTTGGCTTCTGAAATACGATAGAATACAATAAAATGACTCGCTTAATTATCTGCAACTTATTGTGAAATATGAGTTGGTTGATGCGAATCTCCAACACAATTTTTCATTATAGGTCATTTCGAATCATCCCCTCTAGCATTCAATAATAGAGTAAGGTTGCATACATCCAACTTTCTTTACCTTGCCATTGATGGGAGCGAAGGCACTGGACTGATGTTGGTATAATTATAACTACCAGCCATTATGTACCAGCAATATAAGGAGCCGAAACTATATTTGAAAACTAATAGTGAAATCTTACCAAGTAACTTAATTGCAGCTGATAAGGTCCCTCCAGTGGCAATAAGGTCATCTATAACTATAGCACGTTCTCCTGCTTCTACTGCCCCAACATGCATCTCCATTTTGTCTGTTCCATATTCCAATGAATATTCTTCTGAAATAACCTCCCCTGTGAAACAATAATCATGGTTAGTAAAATAGTGGTATAATCCTAACATGATGTTAAGTTGACTCTCTAACAGTGCACCAAGGTATTACATATAAGAACTTGTGAAGGCAACCTCTTACAGTCCCACTGTTGCACGGCATGGCACCAAGTAAATATTTAAGTTAGCAGGATAACGTTAGGGTCATCAAACTCCACGAAACTAGAAATAAGGTAGTTCTTCAGCAAAACGTCGAGAAAGAGGTTCAGGTATCACAGCATTTAAAATGCACCTAAAATGAAAAATCAAGAACAGCAGTACTATGGAATGCAAAAAATGACGGCAAAAAACATTCAGAAGTAGTACTCGAACTTATCAAAACAAAACAAAAAGTCCTTTCAACATCTAAGTCTATTATAGTATTATCCCCTATCTCCCATCTAAAACAAGACAACCTCACTCTCAAAAGAACTTTAGATGGCAAACATGAACAATCATAGCAGAACAGAAGAAAGAAAATTTTATTAGAACGGAGGATATTTGATGCACAACTTAGTTCACTGAGTTAGCCCAAACCAAATTGAGAAATGGGGTCTCAGCGAATTAGTTAGCTAGCAGACCCCTGGTCCTGAATGCAATTCTCTTATGTACACAAGAAGTGTTCCTTCCTTCTAATGGAAGGAAAACTTCTCACTGGAATAATGTTCGAAAGAAAAATAAATTCAACAGAAACCTATGATGCAAATTTGAAAAGACACTATAAATCAAAATGATTGGGCAGTGTAAGAGTAGCCAATAACAAATCCACAAAAAATATCACAAGACAATATTTAATAAAAATACCAGGTAATTTTCCAGGTTTCCTCATAGGAACAAATTTTGCACCAATGGCCAAGGCGATAGGAGGACCAAATATAAAGCCTCTTGCCTCAACACCTGCACAATAAATAAGCCAACATGGTTTCAGTAATATGAGTTATGTACTGTCCAGAAAGTAAACAAAAACAGATAACAGCAATTCATTCAGCACACAAAAAGGAAGATAAAGAGCCTTTAAAACATCTTCATCACAAGCACTTAACCAATTAAATTGTACTTCGTAGTAAGAATTATAGATGCTGCAGAATGCTAAGACAATACAGTAATACATTGCAATAAAACAACCTTTCATCCAGAAGAGCATTCCCACATTCTTCAGCTAGACACACAAATGTTAAGCAAACAAAGTGACACAAGCAAAGACAAACCATTCAAAACCACGAGCAACTTATTTTTGAAAGTTCAAACTAGACACATGAAAATCCCCCAAGCAGTGTTACCCGAGATCTAATCATCCATTTAGACGTACACATCTATACCCCAAACTCAGATGTACACAATGATACCTCAAACTCTTGCAAGAAGACGACTTTTCCTTTCTACAAAGTATGATACTCTTTTTTCGAGGAAAACAAATTACGACATACTTATTACCAGCAAAGCAATGAAATCACTAGCCACTCATATAAAAGTACCTAAGAAAAGTTATCAAGGAAGACAATTAGTCACCTGCAACAACGGCGATATCTTTTCCTTTGTATCGTTCAACAAACAGGTCAATAGTATCCTTGAAAGCTTGTGGATCAAGAAGCATTGTTGTTATATCCTGGAACATAACACCTATTCCACAACAAAACCACATTGGAGCAACCACATCAAATTTCAAACAAACCAACCCAATAAACACTACATCTATTTACAAGTTACAACCACAGTCATGATCTTGCATACTTAGCTTTTCTTAATCAGAAACACGTGCTCAAGTCAGGACTGACAAAACCACATTGGACCAAGAACAACAATTTTCAAAACAAACCAACCAACCAACAAAAACTACATCTACTTACAGCCACAGGCCCACAGCTATGGTCTTGCTTAGCTTTGCACTTCTTAAATTAGAAAGAAGTGCACGATTCATGTGCAACCAATTTCAAAACCACATTGGAGCAAAAACATCACATTTCAAAACAAACCAACCAACAAAATTTACATCTACCCACAACCACAGTCATTGATCTTGTTTTTTGCATTTCTTAAATTAGAAAACACATGTGCAACCAATTTATTTGGTTCAAACATATACCAAAAGGGATTCGAACACTCTCCCTTTGTCCAAATCATTTGTTTACCTTTTTTATATACTATCTTAAATGGTATTATAATCACCGGTAAACAAATGATTGACCCGTACCCAATACCTCAATCGTAACCACTACGCAAAAATCTCATCGATTACAAGTATAACACACTAATAGAGTAAAAAGATCAATCTTTTCAAGTTATTTCCAAGAACTAGGGATAACCCATTACACTATATACAGAAAACTCAAAATCCCATAATAAATCTAAAAAAAAAAAAAACAAAAATTTTTTTTTTACATAGAATTAAAAGAAGAAAAATAAAAGGGGATCTAGAAAAATACCAGGTTTAGGGAAATTAGGGATGATACGAATGGTTGAAGCAATTTTAGCAATTCTATCATCATTCGATACTTCTGAATCCAAAGCCATTTTACTACTTTGATCTCCCTTAACACAATTTGATCTTAACTTTGTTGAAGCGTGATGAACAAAGTGCGAGTGAAGTGAGTTGTTGTTGGGAGGAGTCAACTTTGTTGAGCAGGGTTTATTAAGTGACGGATATGCCCTTGGAAATATGCTGTTTACAGTCTTTACACCTGTTATGGTGGAAAAGTAACGTAATGTAAGAGGGTACATTGGTCTTTTTGGTGCGATGAATGGATTCCTCGGCTGTTTCTTGCTTTAATTGGACATATATGCAGTCAATTATGGGAATGTTTAAGGCAGTTTCAACCCGACCCGTTGATCAAGCCTAATGGGATTTGATGAGAAAGGGTACTTTAAAGTTTAAAGTGCCACAAATAAATATTAAATATGGGTGTTTATTCTGAAGTTTTTGGTAAAATGGGTCGTTTTAATAAACTAATTAATAAAATGGGTTAACTTTGAAAGTATTATCTTAAAATGGGTGTACATCATCACCGAAACTATGCTCGTTTTCTAGTGGTCAACCCACACACCGACTTAACCCCTTTATGCCTTACCAAACCAGTTTTCCTATTTCAAAGAAGATCGTCATGGGACTCGGCGACATCGTCATGGAACTTGGCAAATCCCCAAAGGGGATGGGGACTTGGTTTTTTTTTTTTTTTTTTTTTTTTTTTTTTTTTTTTTTTTTTTTTTTTGTAGAGGAGTGAATGAATAAGGGAGAAGGCGGTGTTTTGGGCTGCGAATCAAGTCGCCAAGCGGCTTGGCGTTTTGACTTCCTCCCATAACATCGTAAAAATCGATCCTACGTGGACCCATTTTGGGATAATACTTTGAAAATTAACCCATTTTGTTAATTAATTATATTAAAACGACCCATTTTGGCAAAAAATTCGTTTATTCTGGTGGTTCGGATTGAAGACTGGACCAAATCGTCTAATTTGATCCGGATTATATTTTATTTGGTCCAATCTAAATAACAACCATCAATAAGGTTATTGGGAGGATTTCCCATCATGATTACAGCCAGCCTTATTAGGTAAGGTTGACTGAATTTATTCATAATAACGCTTGTGTTAGAACTATTTATAGTTGAACATATAGGTTTTGAGCTTTCAAGGATTTTATTAATTTTGGTTTGCATGGCCAAGATTTTGGAATATTAGATGATATATTGTTTGAACCAGATATTAGATAACAAAGAAAATATAGAGGGATGAATAAAAAGTGTGGGTAGAGTTCTACAACAATATCAACAATATCATAGACTTAATTCTAAAATGATTTGGAGTCGGCTGATATGAATCATCATTTATAACCGTTTATGGGTGATTGCACACCACAAAATGCAAAAAGATAAAAAAAAAAAAAAGTGAAGAGCAAATGGAAAGGAAAACATAATATCAAGGTAAGTTAAATTAGATTATAGGTTTGGAAATCAAGAACTCAATTTTCTTTTACAAAAACTTAAAATTTAAATTTAGAAGACAAACAAACAACAGTAGTTTTTGAAAATACAAGTAAAAACTAAAGTTTTAGAAAATCTTAAAAGTAACAAAGTACAATAAGTTTATATAAGAAATTTTCAGGAAAAATGTTGGATAAATTCGAAAAGTAGACAAATAATTTTAAAAAATTAAATAAAAAACAATAAATAGTTCAAAATAGGTACTAAAAATCTACATGTATCACTTTCTTCCATTGAGTATTCTCCATCACCATACACTCATTAATCCCCACAAATCACATACCAAGCTCAATCACTTTCAACCAAATTTTTTTAGGTTTCCCTCTTTTTTTTCTGCGTTACTGACCTTATACCCTAAATACTCGGGCTTACTCGTACTCAGCCTAAGCCCGTGAGTCTCTAAAGTATGTCTCCACAGTTCTGACTTTTTTTAGTCCTCTCTTTTTCGTCTCATCAATTAACACATCATCATCAGCAAACATCACACTAAGGGATGTCATCATGAATAGCCCTCGTCAACTCATCCATTATTATATCAAAGGGAAAGGACTAAGAGTGGAACTTTGATGCACATCCGCACGCGAACTCGCGAAATGGCGGCTCTCGCCCTTGGAGCCATCGGGGAGGGAGTACTTCATGTGTTTGATAAAGGTTTGCAAGGCTAAGAAACCGATGACAAATTTAAAACGAATCTGCAAATAGGAGTCACCATTAAAATTTAAAACGAGCATGGGATTTGAAAATTTAAACGAGAGTGTATGATTACATGAATGCAGATATGACAATTTTCTAAGTTATATTGCTTCTCCATCTAATCATTGTTTACATTTGATTAAAGTACACTTTATAAAGAATAAAAAGGTAAATAAATGATTGAGGTCAAAAGTACTATATTTTAATATAATTTAGAAATGCGAAAGGCTTTAAAACTAACCCCCCTTAAGCTAAAAAAATAAGAGTGCTTCAAAATTTTCCCGCCGAAGTAAAGTGCTCTATAATTGATCCTCACATTATGTCATATTAGTTCTGCTATATACCATAATAGGAGATACTACTACTAAGTTCAATATGTAAACACACATTAATGGGTATGTTGATTTTGTTGGACAAGTGTAATTACAATAATAATATTGTA
>VHZZ01004127.1:48441-60910 GCA_009801015.1 Silene noctiflora | reverse complement strand
ATTTTATGGTAAAAAAAATACTTTCATAAAAATACACATTTCATAACTTTACTCAATTCACTTTGATTAGTTTTCCATTTCAAATTTTTGAATATTAAAATAAAACGAAGTGAAATATTAAATATTAATAAGGTGTCGATTTAAATAATAAACTAAAAAATAAAATTTTTATATATACCGCGCAGTAGCGCGGGATCGATACTAGTTGTAGAGTATATAAATAGGAGGTAGCACTCTTGTAAAGGGCACGAATAATAATCAATAACATCGTTTACATTATTCACTCATTGTTTTTATTAAATACCAAAAATAAACAAATAATCGGAAAAGGGAGTAGTTTACAAGTGCTACTTTGTCCAATTTCTAAGGAGGCAAATAAAAAAAAAAGGCATTACTCATATCAAAGTTTTGGAATTGTCCCTTCTTGAATGTCCATAGTTGAAACTTGAAAGTTAGGTGATTCAGTACAAGGTTTTTCCATTTTGCGTAGTATTCAGAGATTTCAAACTCGTCTTATAATTCAATTCTCTCCAAGCGATGTTTCATGTTTCTCCTCAATTTTATTGATTTCAATTCGTTCTCGGAATTTTTTAATGATTAATGCCTACTCACATTACATGAAATGGGATTCAGAGATATCAGAATTGCTTGATTGAGTTCAGGTTCAAATGGAGTGAATACCTTAGTGATCGCTCTATATGAAGACCAGCGATTCGTGTTTCCCCTTTATGCATCAGTTACCATCCCTGTAAGGCTGTAACTCAGCATGATAGTGTGTACGAGTGTTTGGTTACTAGATTTTCTAACAAAAATTTTGGTTTGCAGATAGTCTTTCATTTCTAGCATGCCGACTGTATAGGAATGACCTGCACATAAGTAATCTGGCTTTGTTCATAAACGAGACAGTCTCTTACAAAATCTGTTTCACCTCTGAAATATGAGGGGGAGATTTATCAAGTAAGCCATTTAGCTCAATCCTTTTGACTAGGCTCAACAACTTCACTTGATCGATCTTTGAGCCTCATTATATTCTTCTGTAAATCTAAATTCAAAACCCGTTCTGCTTCCAGTGCCCGTTCAAGCTGGTAAAAGATGCAAACCGTTCCCAATTAATCCCTATCAATACATGCAAACTGTTCCTCAACATAAATTAAGACAGACATATGTAGGGTGTTACCTTCGCAGCTCGTGTACTCCACTCGCCTAGAATCGCCCTCAACCGCTCATTCTCCTCAATGTACTGTTTTAGTAAAATAATACAAAGTTCAATTCTAAAGTGAAACGTTCACTCCTTTTTCAAAAATAATCTCATGTCAATATAATGTAAGAACAAATTAACTGTAAACCCTACTCATGTATTCACGAGTTCAAACTCAAACAATAACTACCTCATTTGTTAGGGAATATGAGCCCCTTCCAAGATAATATTATCATGAGGTCTTCTCATGTGAGAAATTGTGTTCCTGCTGAATTGAAACCCTATTTGAAAGCGGGGAACACCCTACAAGGATCCTAGAGCTATAGATAATAAAAGGGGAAGTGAAAGCATACCTGATTATTTGTAACTCGAATACGATGACTCTCAGCATCCTTCTCTGCAATTAGGGATCGAGCATGCTGCAGCTCAGATTGCAAATGATCCATCTACATGACAAGAATTATCTGTTAGATTCAATTGCAAAATGGTTAAACACTGTGATTCCATCAGCATGTTTCAAAAACAATGCCAGCACGTAGGACTAAATTTGTCTTTACTAAGTACCATGGCAATGAATATCTTCATGTTTGTCCCCGTAAATTAACATTAAACAGAAATCTGTGAAAATAGTGCGAACAATTTAAGTAAACAACTTTATCAGAGTTCTAGTTTTTTTTTTTCCTAAGGCACCTTGTTTAATAGTGTCATATATTGAATAGAAAACGGACTACCACTATTTCTATGTTACACATTAGCCACTAGGTAAGCTCCAAGTGTTGGAAGTGACACGAAATTTTGTGTATGGTGTTATTTATGAAAATTTCCATTGTATTTCTGTAAACTAGATTGATGTCAGCGAGTTGGACATGCAGGACATGTCGAAGTAACACGAGATAAAACATGATTGTGAGCAGTTCCGTGAACTTGATTTTACCATGATTATTAGTTAGAGATTCAAAGATCTCTTCGTAGAGAACGGATCTGAGTAGTAAGCTAGATACGTCTCTACCAGTATGTAATTGACTGTGTGAGTGAGTGACAAATTCTTGCCTCAGGAAAAACAAAATATCACACAAGCTGCTAGGTCATTAAATTTATGAGAATTTTATGACCAGTAATGACACAATGAAGTAAATTAGCAGGTCATATGGCAGGATATCGGTTTCCCTGGTTCTTACAGCAACATAGGTTTCTCTAATAATCTACACAGAAACTAGTTGATGTTAAATAGTGGCAGTTTCTAAGTACCTCAGCTGAAAGTGTTCGTAGTTCTTGATCACGAGCTGCCAACAGATGGGCAAGGTCAACCTGAAAAGGAGCAGAAGTTGATTCTCTGTTACTTACGACAACTGCTAAAAATCACAGCATCAATCACCCAATAAAAACTTGCCACATACAACAATGGACTACATTTTAGCTGCCAGAATAATGGCAGTCACATATTGCTTAAAACACATTGTTATTATGTTTATATGATATTATAATTACCTGAGGAGCAATCCCACCGCTCGATGTTTCATACTTGCTCAAACATTCTTGCAGTCGCAGAATCTACATTATAAAGAATTTATCAAAAATGTTCATAAGAAATAATCTAGAAGCTTCTACGCCAACTAAGAAATAGTTTATACAGATAACCAATGAGGTATTTGCCTACTGGACTAGATTGAGATCCTTTCTGAATAGGTCGGACATTTGAATACCTCTTTGTGCCTCCCCTAAGCAAAAAAAAAAAAAGAAAAAAAGAAAAAGAAAAGAAAAGAAAAGAAAGTGGCAGAGCTAGATGTTAGAGACATAAGGCTTCTCAAGCTTTCCTTTTGTATAGGCTAAGAGAAGTGTCGGATTGGTAAGTGTAAGATATGGCGTATGGATTGCATAGCCATATCCTTGATTGCCATGCCAAACAAGGTATGACCCCCAAAGACGAAGAGTTAAATTAATATAAATTATGAGAAAGCGTAGGACAAAAGAGCAATGTTTTCTGGAGCAAAGGAGAGTTTGAGATAAATCTATGTCAAACACGTCATGAATTTTCTATTACAGAAATGGATCTCTAACACTGAGGCTGCGGGTCAGGAGCCATAAGCAATTAAGCTATCTCCCACGTCCCACATTGACAAGATTGGAATTGTAATCAAATTGCAACTATTTGTGTTGAGAATTGACATTCTATCTAACCATTACCTCCTCACATAAAAAATGGATGTTTTCGCGTTGGTATTGCAGTAGCGCCATCTGCTGATCAGCAAATCGACCATCATAATACCTGTTCCATACACATATCGTTAACTAAAAACAATAGATATCTACAGCGCTCTGTCTATGCAAATAATCTCCTGTCTTGTATATTTTTTGTTAACTACCTTAACCCTTCGAGAGAACTTGATTGTTGAAGTGGAGAATACAAGGACTTCAACACATCTGGCTGAGAATCCAAAGAATTGTATTGGTGAACATAACCTGAAAGGCATGTGTTAGATAAGCTGTTGTACACATTTGTGGATCTATGTATAAGAAGCTGGGGTCATAGGACCCAACCGACAAATTTTTTTGTGCCTTTTGTCAAATATTTGTGCTTAAAGATTATGTTTTTTTGTATAGATAGTAGTTTTAATGTTTTCAATGGGACCAGAGAAAAAAGAAACACTTCTGGGTCCCACCCTGATCAGCTGCTTTAGCGAAACATAGTAGGGCTGTAGAGATCAGCTGCTAATCTCAGTAAGGCTAACAGGGAAATTTAATGGTTAGACTAAACCAATATACTCACACGAACCATGCTCTACCAGGACTTCCACTTACCTCTACACTTTCCCGGGTTTTGCCTTGGTTCCTCAGTGTAAGGCAAAGCCATTCATCAGGTAGCCATTATCATTCATTTACATTTCACATTTCCCAATTTCCAATAGACTCCATGTTCAGCTTTAATTACAATATCCCCACAAACATGATAAAAACTCTAGTACGTGTAGTTACTTTTCCGTCTTAACCCTGGAATGTCTATAAATCGGATTAGCTCACTGCTACTAATGGAGGTCTAGCACATAAGTAACCGGATGAAGGAGTTGGATGTCCACAACTCACCATGCTCACTCTTCACTCTTAATGAAAATATGACAGTGATACAAAAATAAAAATACAAAGTTCCTGCCACACAGAATTGAGAACTTCTACAATCTCAGAGTCAGCAATAGAAAATGAAAATATAATTGTATTGAATTCAATACCAGACATCTAGGATTCACAAGGATAAGCAAACATACCAATATAAATAGCCATAAAAGTACCAGCAATGACTACTTCAACTAGCATCACTATCCTGCAAAGATAAAATACAAGAGGAGCTTATCAAGCTACTAATTGGTATGGAAAGAAACATAATAGGGAGTATAACATAAGAGCAGAAAAACCTATACAATAAAATAGAAAGGATCATACACCATGAAGACAGCAAATGGGGGATTCATTTTTCCTCTCCATTTCCCTCCAACTCAATTTTGCTAACCAAACAAAGAAACTGTTCCCCTTCCATTCCCTTCAAATCCCTTCAGGTGAAGGGATTGAGGCAATCCAGGCAATCAACCAACTTATGCATATCTAAGAACTACTTCTGTTTAAGACCAAGTTCTGGTTGCACTATATGTAGCCTAGCACAGGTTGTTTCAACTGTCAAGAGCTCCTCTTCTTTAAGTTACTGTTTGAGCAATCATTTGTCGACGAATTAATGAAATGTCATAACATCGCTTCGTATATTAAACATGCGGCCCAATCATCACTGGGTGTTTGGCGAAGGGTGCATAAACGAGGTATCTACAGGATGGCCTCTAACTTCCAAATAAAAGAACCTCCGGCTAATCTATTCAAAGTTCTCCAGATTTACCACTATGGATGACTCAAGGTGTCCCATCAATTTTTCCAGGATTTGAACGGCTAGTGGAAAATGCAAGCGCTAAGCTGCTCAAACACTCTATTCGAATTCCAAAAGGAGATCTCAGTGTGTGACACTGTCTCTGATATGAAACACGAGTCAACACTCGTGATTCAAACAAGCTTGGTTTATATATCATTTTTAAGTCCGAGTCTTGTACATCAATTCATACTCAGATTGGACACTTTTCGACTAATCTAGACTACACAGCCATCATTCTTTTTATTCAACAAAGTAATTTTCACACAATCACAAGTCATGTGTTATGGATGATGCACTAAACAATGCTAGTGGCAGAGAACAAGTATACTCTCTCCACAATTTGGTTCACATAAACCAAAAAATTTAATAGTGTATGCTTCTTGCAGATGGTCCTAAGTCCTTGCAACACTTCAGAGAAACTTACCCAAGCTTAATTTGATATACTATATTAATTAACCACAGTCTCCATTTCCATTAGAAATCCGCCCATTGTCACTCCACTTTCAGATAGTCCAGACTCCAGAGCATTAATGAACAGGATTTTAGAACACGACATTACAGATCAGGAATAAAGCCAACAAACAGAAAGGGGTTTACATGAATTATAACCCTAATGAAAACAGTAACCAATTTATTATCTATACAAATATAGCAGAATGTTTATATATGCACATAAAATGAACCGCAAAAAGAATTGGAAGCAAGAAAGAATGTTTTAGAACACAGCTAAACGGTAAATAAATAAATAAATAAAAAAGAAAGAGAGCCATTGAAATAGAAAACATGATAGCCTACCTAAGTAACCCAGAGGCAGAGAGAAAGCTGATTTTGGGTTCCCAAACCACCAATAGTAGCATTCCAGCAGTTCCTAGGGAGCAATTCCATAATAAGATGAAGGCTACACAATTTTAAATTCCGAACAAAAAAGGGTATGCAACTGATTAAAGAACCCAATTTTCGGCCAACAGTGCAACCAAATCCACAGAAATATAGTGTATGTTTTAAGCTATGTCGCTCCTCTTCTTATTCTCTCGCGTTCCCATATCCGACACTTGACACTCGAACATGGGCATGACACTTGGACACCTCATATTAAATAGCAAAAACATGCAAATTTTTCAGAAGAATAACACACTCCGACACTTGGAGACGCACCTGTGTCGAATACCTATAAACAAGTCTGAACAACGAAGGTTTTATGCCGATCAGGGAAACTCGGTACAATTTAGGTAAACCTAGCACCTCAAGGTGAATAACACTAGCATGGAAGTCAGAGCGTTCCTTTATAATGTAAATGCCATATCTTTGATCTTTCACATTATTCAAACTCTTAGGTAGATACTTTTTGGCAGACAACCTTCATTTACAACGACAACATTTCTATTAGTTCTAAACAATTTTAGTTAACTACTCCGCTTACCGCCATGTTTCTGTAGTAAGTCTCTTTAAAGCAGAGAAAAAAAGCTCAAAAGACCTCCATAGAAGAAGGAAAATCTTAAAAACAAAGAAAGATGGCGCTCAAAATGCCTTTCTTCGAACAAAGAATTCAATTTAATGGATGCCTAAAATATTATAAAGTGTAGTTAACTACACGTGTGATTTTAGATATTTTCGTCCTTTGACTCCATGATATGAGAATAAAACATTTACAAATACTAATATTCCATTATATATTAGTCATTCAGGCATCAGTAAGTTTATTAGTTTAAAATGATATTCCCCACACATAAGTTTATGAGTTTTGAATGCCATTCAATAGATTCTTAAGAATAATAACTACTGAAAGCCAAGTGCTAACAATAAGTGAACAATAAGTTCAAATTACGAGTTTGATAATAGTACCAACCCCAACATGCTTCACAAGTTTCATCGGACCATGGTAGTTTGTCCTCTATAAAAACTATTAACCTAGAGACACTTGGTGGTCGTGAACTTTTCAAAAGTCCTGTCTTAATGTATGGCAAACCAAGAAGAATGTTAGATTTTCATGCAAAAGGATTAGCGGAAAAATAGGCAGAACAAGATGAATCTTCGGATGCTTTAAGAACCTACATATTCACATACCATAAGAAATTGTTGAGAAAGGCAGACGAACAATATGCTTCAATCTCTGGCTGAACATGTAGTAACCCTAAAACGGCAAAATCTTTTGGTTAGCAATGAATTGGATGTCAGATAAAGGTACAGTGTAGAAATGATAAACATCCGGAATATAAGCAAATTAACACTATAAATCAACTTCATTCACAATTTATGAGTTCATGAGTTCACTAGTTAAAGAGTCTAAAGGAGGTCGTCATTGCTTTCTATTGTTTATTTTGCACAAGTCTGTCTTAGTTTCAATTGTCAAAATGGAAATTCCACTTTCATGATTTTTTCTATATCCAGAACCACTGTTTTGTTTCAGGTCGTGAGCAGAATTTAGAAGGTTCCAACTTCCACGTAATACCAATATAAAAAGACACCCATGTCAAGCGAATATGAATACCATTTGGAATCAAGAGAAATCATGACTGTCATGACTGTAGCTGTACAGGAAACTTTGCAGCTACAAGAATAGGTAAGATGAGCCATGGTTGTTACTCATTAAAATTCTAAGATTAATCATATTAACAACTCCCTCAGTTCCACTATGATCTTCTTCCATTTATGATACACGGAGACCGATATATTAAATAACGCAATGGAAAGTAGAGAGAAGGGGGTGAAGTTTACACGGATCACAATACATATTTGAGCTCAAATAGAAAGCTGAGAAAATCATAATTTGACAGCTCAAAGAACGAAGTAAGAAGATCATAGTTTGGAATAGGGAATACATTTGTTTGTCCTGGTTTCCAGTGTAATCAATAACCAAGGACAGGAATGAGCACTTCCAGTTCCAGTACATACTGCTAATGAGAAGAAACGCAATGCCCATAAGAGCTTGTCAATCCTAAGCTAGAAGCAGACAATATTTTACTGTACAGACTAATTAGACTATGACTGGCGGCTAATTATCAATCCTATCCTTTCTCCAGTATCTTCTCAATGTAATGCTATTCGCGATGGTTTAAGCGCATAGAGGTACAGTTGTGCACATCCCACTCCCTCTTATAGGTGGGGCCTTTGAGGCACTACTGGTAGTGTTGTTTTGTAATGCATGTGTCTCATAATTTGGCTAACCATATTTGTAGTGATAACACAGTAAATTAGTTTAGTTCTTCTGGAGTAGAAGAGATAATACAAGCTAAAGCACAGTATAGCAAAGAGAGATACCTGCAATCGTATCTTCTGGACTTGGTGGACCAGATACTGCAGAAAGATTCCTGGTAGGATGGGACATAGGGACAGAAGTCATGAATCCCAATCACAAGTCATAAAAGCAGCTCACATGCACAGGACATATGGATTTTGAAAATAAACACTTGTAAATTGTAATGAACCAAAATAAAAAAAGAAATTTTCAGAATAATCCAATTTAACCTAGTGTTTTAAGAGCAACATCTATTGCAATTCCATGAGACACTCCTACAAATTAGTAAATAACACTCAGTCAAATATCTTAGGACAGAGATGACGGCTCTGTATTGTTTGTTTTATTCTGTAGATTTTTCTTCTCTTTCCATGACTCTATTTGGTGTACTCAAACGACATCATAAGCACGCCAAAGAGAAGGCTCTTCTGGTGTGGTTTAATCCTAACGATAACAAAAAAATGCTTGCAGCTGATATCTGTGCAGTTCTAGGGTCCAGTAAAGAGCAAAATCTACAGTACCAGCTGAAACCCCAATTAGATGAAGAAATTCATTCAAAGTTGAACATATGCAACATTCATGGCGCAAACACACACATATATAGGCTACCAACTGAAACCAAAACTAGATAAACTCATCCTAAGTAAATCATATGCAACACTTGTGGCAATATTTGAGAGATATACACTTGAGTGAACCTGTTATTATTAAAAGGATAACATTGCAGCTGCAGAGCAATTGTGATATCCATGGATCAAGAGCTTCAAAAATCCATGGAGCTGCTATCCCAACTGTGGCATAACCTGCCTAGAAAATTAACAGAAGATTATGATTTGATAGTTGAAGTCCTCCATGGCCAACTAACGAAGTCTTTTCATTTAGCTTAAAACAGATATAGAGGTAGCCACCATGGTTGTATTTTGTGTAAGTTTCATACTAGCTTATGTTGTCTGCATAGAATCTGAAGGAACTCAAGAAATCTTAACAATTAGTATAATATTGTGCAATGCAACACATTTATTTAAGATATAACTTATCAGTTCACCTAAACAAGAGGCGGATGGAAAATGCTACAGATGACTAAATGCTGCACAAACAGTATCTTAAGTTGGCAGAAAAGCAGCTTCCACTAAAATAAGCACAGATTTCATTTCATACAAGCTAAAAGGATTAAAGGTTTTGATTTACATACATATGATTATATGAAAGGAATTCATATTCGCATAAAACATAGTTAACTTACCAGTAGAAAGCTATAGAATATACTCCCATATATCTTTGTGGGCTTCCGATGTGCGGCTAACGGAGCATCGTTCAGTATATCCAGAAATCTTCAAGGCAAAAAAAAAATTGATGTCACTCAGAATAAAACTTTTCTTCAAACAATTGTCAGATTGTTGGAAGAATGACCAATGATCTCAGAAGGAAATTCTCTAATGAGTAAACCATAGTCAATCAAGCAAACACTCGGACAACCTTGATGTTAAGTGATCCTAAAAAGGTATGACAGGCAAGAGCATTTTTTTCCATTTACACTAGAAGCACTAAGTTAGTACAAAACAAGGAAACTAATTACACTCCCAAGTAAATTTAATAGAAAAATCCAAAAGTATTCCAGGTCTAGATTGTTTAAATGCTGGAAATAATACCAAAGCCACAATACAAACTATTGCACAAATTTTTCATTCCAAAATTTTAGTACCCATGAACAAAATTAACTTTGACTAAACCACACGAGTAGCATGCATGATAGCATCATTCCCACGTGAACCCGACCAAGTACCGGCAGAATAGCTGAAATGGATAAATGGATACAATCAATATGCAATATTATTAAGAAAATGACAGGTGACGAACCAGAGACAACAAGGCTCTAATGCTTCTGTCACTGCTCTCCCCAACAAATTAACCCCATTAGTCATTACCGCCTTAAGCTTGTAGATGGACGGAAACTTACCCCTTGCCTCTCAAAGAAGAGGTCTGATAAGATACCATGTACCATACCTACTCTTAAGTTTAAAGAGGAGTTTCTTATGCTTAACCTTTTCAGACGATACTTCTTCATTATATTCATCGATCCAACACTAAAATGACAGCTAAAAGTTGTACTCGAGCTAAAATATCCAAAATGCATTTCATGATTGGCAGGAAAAGATCATTTTCCGTATAACACTCTACGCTCATGGACTCTGATACCGTGTTAAATGAGAAAAAAGTCGACGAGTTTCATCCTAAAACCAAATGCCAATGAGAAATTAATAGCACTACTTAGTTGCCACCAATATGAGACACTCACATGTGATATCGATATACGAGTAACTCGAATCACACATGATAACAGGAAAATCAATGAATGACAATTCAAATAGAAAGAAAGAGAGAATTATTACAGGTTTTGTTCGGCGGTGGAAGTCGGCGAAGAATTCCGAGAATTCGCCATGAATGTTACGTAATTATTCAACGAATCTGAATCATGCAGTTAGATTCTCACGCTTCAGTTTTTCCAATTCCCGATTATATGATGCGCGTTTTTCTGTACTTGCCATGTGTTTCGTCATCACACTGGAATTGCTCCAAATTTGCTTCATCGCTATACTTCACGTGAATAGTCTCAAGTCCTAGCCCCTTGGTACACCGTACACCTCTCAAAATCATACCCCATTCATAAACTCAACCCGACTCATCATTTTTTTTTAAGTAAAAAATCCGTAAACTTTGACCCACCACTCAAAATTACCTGTTATTTTGGGATCGAACTCCGGTCCGACCCGTTTGACCCGATGGGTCAATGATTAATCAAAAATCTTATTAAAATATTAATATTTTTGTATTATATTTGAAATAATTAATTGAAAATAATTATTTATATATTTTAATATAAAAATTAATTAATTTACATCATTTAATAAAAGATAATTTATTAAAATAATTTTATTTTTATAAATGCCTAAATATAGGTACGATAAGTAATGAATATATATTATTAATATTAAATATGATTTTACTTTAAAAAGAAAGTTTTTCCAGTTGAAAAATGGTAAAATAAAAGACATCATAAACTTCTTTTACCTGTATTATGACTCTAACCCGACACGAGACCTGTATGACCATTAGTGATTACTTTCTCAGGATCAATATTTATCTATTATTTTTGGCACCAAAGCCAATGAAACATAAGAGATTGATTTAGGGTGATACAAATCACCAATCTCTCACTTGCATTAAAAAAGGGGGCAATAGTATTTTCAGGGGCTCATTGAACTAAGCAACGCGAATTTAGCCTAGAGAAAATGTAGAGTGTTAATCAAAGTAGATCTTAAATTTATAACTTTTGGAGTGAAGGTTTAAGATTAGTTCATTAGTACTCGTAAATGAATATAATTAAACTNTAAATGAATATAATTAAACTTTTGAAAAGTTATTTATGCATATATTTGTAAAGTTATATCTCGTGATTTTATTCATAGTACTTTGTGAATTTTTTTTTTCTTTCATCTTTTTATTATATTGCTTCTTAGATGTTATTATATTCATCTTATTAATTATATATCACAAATCTAATTTAAGGGAGACTTAGTGTTATTAAAGTTATAAAATTTGATTAATATAAATACTCTCTGACTCTCTTTCCTAAAAGGGTGTTACTTTTTTTGTGTATATGATTTACTCAATCACATACATGTTTTTCACTTTTCCCATCTGAATTCACCATCTGGTTATTCAATTTCAACTCATTTAATTTCTCTTTCAACTTTATCAAACCACCACACGCGCCACCATCACCTAGCCACCAACCCTAACCCTAACCCTAATCTTATCTCCGTCTCCACGCGCCTCATTTTCCCACCCCGCGTCATACCCTCCCTTCCTCTAACTGCCATTTAGAACCTTCATCCCCACCCCTTGCTCACCTCCCTCGTCGGTACAGTAAGCTTCCCCCATCCCGCTCGCCAACCCAACCACACACCGCCCTGCACATGAACCTCTTCGCAACAATAATAATCCCGACCACCCATTATCGACCCTTCCTCACGCTGTTGGGGCTGGTGTCCTCTACAGTTAGTGTAATAACATTTAAATCTCTAAAAGGATCAAAGGGTATACTTTTGTATTATTATCAGTTGGTCCA
>VHZZ01004126.1:95927-106660 GCA_009801015.1 Silene noctiflora | reverse complement strand
ATAAACCACCCGTGGTCAATCCATCTCCTACCACGGCAGCCCTGTCATCCACTACCTCTCCGTCGATCCCTCTCAGCCACTCCAAACACCACTCTCTAAACACGGTGCACAAACACACACCACACACACCGTCACAACCCGACACTTAAAACACCACACCACCGCTACAACAACAACCCACACCACTTTTGGCTACCATCATTGCCACCAATGACTCACAGTGGTTCCAGGGGTAGTCTCATCTTCCCCTTGATGCAACCACACAGCTCACAAATACCGTCTTAAGACGGTTTTACAAATCGTTCTCCCCTCCTTTGTTTTCACGAATTTCGGCCACCACAGCCATCAAGGTGACGCATTGGCCCAACCAACACCACCCCTAGGGTCGCCCCAACTACCAGAACCCAACCCCACCTTGCCCAGGTCCGGTAGAGTCCTTACACGGGTTCAAAACCGTGTTCCATATCCACGACACCCTCGCACAACCACCCCTCTAAACACCAAATTAACCACTCCTTCGGTGGTCAACGACGGTCAACGAAGGTCCAGGTTTCTCATGGTGGTCAACGACCATGCTATCGTCAGAGGCACGGTCTATGATAGTCCTACAGTGATGCACGGTGGTCGAACTACACGGCTAAGACAAATTAAGACGATAAATTATGAGATGGTCTTACCTCGTAGACAAATATCGATTAGGGTAACTTGCTAGGTCTGAACATCCTCTTCCTCTCTTAAGTTTTCAGATTTGTGAAGTCTTATTAGGTTATGGTCTCTTTCCCTTTTATATACTAGGTCAAACAAGCTTATATTATGTAATTATAAAACCTGTATGTAACTTATTATATAATATTATTAAATCTCGACTCCTTTAAATCATACAAAGCCCAAAGCTAGTTGACTCAACATCATAAATTCCCGACTCATATTATATTATCTCGTCTTATTTTCAAATATTAAATATAATTGATAAATTAATTATTTAAGATACGTAAATTATTAATATAATTATCATTATATAGGAAATATTTACCTATACTAGGTGTTAAATCCAGGGTTTCTTAGTCATCTTTCTTGTGGTATGGTATTTGTCGTGGGTTTGCTACTTTCTCGCTTGCCTTATCATGGAAAGTTGGTAAAGGTAATTCAATTAACCTTTTAACAAGTCGATGGATTAATGGCGACGTGCCCTCAGTGCATCATTTGGCGCCTACTTCACCACCGTTGATTTCTGCTTTGCTCCTTCCGTCACGTAACTTGATTCTTCGTGCGGTCTTTGGCTATTTTGACCCTCCCTGTGCTAAAGCTATTCTTGTCATGAAACCGCCGATGTAAGATATAGATGATTATCTCTACAAGAAATTTACAGAAGATGGGACGTACACTGTTAAATCAGGGTACTCTTACCTCTCATCCCTTTTCCCCCTTCTTGTTCTTCGCACTTGATTAGTATTTTATGTGTTCTCTGTAAGTCCTCTCCGGAATCTCTGGGTCATTTATTTCATTCATGTATTTTAGAAACATATGTGCCATTATTCCATGCCCGGCCTTAACTCATTAGCAAATCTTGATGTTCCATTCTTGCGATGGCTAGCTGAACACATCTCCTACCTTCACCGCTTTTCTATTGATGATGCTAATCGTCTGCTATATTTTTTTAATAGACAAGCACCTCCCATGATCTTCTCCTAGCCGTTGCTAGGATCATGGTGCCATCAATCCTTTCCTTCCTTGTAGATACTAGCACTAATATGTAATATTTTCCGTAATTAGTTCTTACCTTAAGTTGTATATATATGCTTAGAATATCCTCTTGTAACAATCAACCTTTGGAATACAATTGTTATAATCTTTCATATCTTATTGTTTCTAAGATGGTATCAGTGAATCCTTCTTATTCTTGACTCTATCAATTTTCCAAACGTTTCTCTGTTTTCTTCTCTCAACGACATCATGACAAACCTTACCGATCAGTCAATCACATCGACAACCGATCAGTTAATCACATCGACAAACACCCCTCGAGTGCATATGGCGTCTACCCAGACGTTCGTTCCCAATCAGGCTGCACCAAATACTCAGATTGCCTCAACTTCAACGTCATAGTCCAATCTGGACAATGTCGACCTGAATGCTCTTAATCCATCAGACCTTGCTGAGCTGACTCGTCTATGGCAAACTCACAAGGTTGCATCCTCCGATCGTCCTCATGGTCATATTACTTCTCTTCCCTTATACTCTTGGATTATTGATACGGGGGCTTCCCACCACATGTCAGGTTGCCTCTCACATTTTTCCAATATTCGTACTATTCATCCTTTGTCAGGCGGTTTACCAAATGGCGAAATCACTACTGCAACACAAACGGGTGACATACGGTTGTCATCTCGCTTGGTTCTCAAAAATGTCCTTTATGCTGCTAATTTACAGTGTCACTTAATTTCCGTTTCCAGCCTTTTGTTGGACAATACTTTAATTATTCAATTTTCGCATCAACTTTGTCTTATACAGGACCGTTCCTCGAAGACGGTGATTGGAGCGGGTGAACAACATGAGGGATTGTACTACTTGACGGGTATTCGAGACGAGAAGGCCCGAGTTTGTGCGGTTGGTTCTGTCGATTCCATCGAACTATGGCACCGACGGTTGGGTCATCCATCCTCCAACATTTATACTTATTTACCATTTATTTCCAAAACCACTCATATTAATTCTAGTTTTGAAAGTAAGACATGTGACATTTGCTTTCGCGCGAAACAAACGCGTGAACATTTCTCTTTAAGTTCTAATAAAGCCAACTCTATCTTTGATTTGGTACATTGCAACTTATGGGGCCCATACTCCGAGAATGGCTCTTGTGGGTCTCGTTATTTTTTAACCATTGTAGACGATTTTTCGCGATCCACTTGGGTCTATTTACTTCGTCATAAAAGTGTCGTTCAACAAACTTTATTAAATTTCTTTGCGATGGTTGAACGACAATTTCATAAGAAGATTAAAATTTTGCGTAGTGATAAAGGCACCGAGTTCAAGTGTCTTCTCAATTTTTTTAACACTAACGGGGTCATTTTTCAAACTTCTAATGTCGATACACCTCAACAAAACGGCCGGGTTGAACGAAAACATCGACATATTTTAAACGTTGCCCGAGCCCTCCTTTTTCAAGCTAGATTACCTATTTTTTTTGGGGCGAGTGCATTTTGAGTGCGGTTCATTTAATTAACCGTACCCCAACACCGCTTCTTAAAGGCAAGACCCCGTATGAACTCCTTTTTAACAAACCCCCACCTATGGAAAACATACGTATTTTCGGATGTCTTTGTTACGCAAAAAGCTTAAACCGAAATCGTGATAAATTTGCGTCACGGAGTCGAAAATGTGTTTTTATTGGATATCCTTTTGGTAAAAAGGGTTGGCGACTTTATGATTTGGATAACGGGTCCTATTTTGAGTCCCGTGATGTCGTTTTTGTTGAACACGAATTTCCTTACAAATCACTCAACATACATGACGACAACGACGACCCGACATCTTTTTTATGTAATACTTTAACTCCCATTGATCAACTTGTTTTACTGCAAACTTCACCACCTCCATTTTCTTCGACCCCTAGCTCTTCGCCTGACCCACATACTGGTCAGCCCCCACCGACTGGTCAGCCCACTCCTGACCAACCGGAACCTGCGACGCTCACCCAACCCACACCCGAAATCACAACATCCACCTCGGCTCAACCCACATCCACTGCCTCTGATATCTCCACTGAGTTGGGGCGTGGACACCGCTTGAAGATACCAAACTCTAATCTTAAAGATTTCGTCCAACCGTCTCGACGACCCTCATCTCATTTTCTCACCGCTTCCTCACCGTCTTCAGGTACTAAATTTCCGCTATCTCATTATATTAATTATGCGAAGTTTACTCCTAACCATCAAATTTTCATATCGGCCGTGACCAAAAATCACGAGCCTAGTTGTTTTAAAGAAGCTATGCAGGATCCCAAATGGCAAGATGCTATGAAACTAGAAATTGCGGCCCTCGAAAAGAACAACACATGGTCTCTTGAACCCCTTCCTCCAAACAAGAAGGCTATTGGTTTCAAGTGGGTCTACAAAATTAAGTATCATGCTGATGGTACAATTGAACGATACAAAGCTCGATTGGTGGTTATAGGTAATAGGCAAGTTGAAGGGGTCGACTACACGGAAACTTTTGCTCCCACGGTTAAACTTGTCACTGTGCGAACATTGCTTGCAATCGCCGCCGCAAAGAATTGGAGTCTACATCAAATGGATGTACACAACGATTTCCTTCATGGCGACTTGCAGGAGGAAGTGTACATGAAACCGCCTCCCGGATTCCACCCTTCATCTGATGGTCGTGTATGTCGTCTGCGCAAATCTCTATACGGCCTTCGCCAGGCGCCTCGTTGTTGGTATGCTAAACTCGCTTCCGCTTTCATTTCTTATGGCTTCAAACAATGCCCATATGATACCTCTCTTTTTTCCATTATTAACCAAACAACCGAGGTTCATGTTCTTATATACGTCGATGATCTAGTTATTTGCGGGAACAACTCCGAGATGATTACAAAGTTCAAAAATTACTTAAGCTCCTGTTTTCACATGAAGGACCTTGGAGTACTTAAATACTTCCTTGGCCTTGAAATTGCCCGCAACAAAACCGGAATATTTGTCTCCTAAAGAAAGTATGCTCTCGATATCCTCACCGAAACTGGCCTCCTAGGGTCTAAACCCGCACATATTCCCATGGAACCGAACCATAAACTGGCTCTCTCTACCGCGACTATCTTATCCGACCCACAACCATACCGTCGATTGGTGGGCCGGCTGGTCTATTTATCCATTACTCGACCCGAACTTATATACTCTGTACACATCTTGGCTCAATTTATGCACGCGCCCACCCATGATCATTGGAATGCCGCCCTTCAAGTCGTAAGGTATCTTAAAAATTCTCCGGGACAAGGCATACTACTTCGATCCGACTGTGACCTCCGCCTCCATGCCTATTGTGACGCAGATTGGGCCACATGCCCCACCAGTAGGCGCTCCCTAACAGCATACCTCGTTTTTTTGGGCTCTTCCCCTATCTCCTGGAAAACAAAGAAACAAAATACAATGTCAAAATCTTCGGCTGAAGCCGAGTATCGCGCAATGGCCTATAACACATGTGAATTAAAATGGCTCAAAGGACTTCTTGGCTCTCTCGGTATACATCACACTCATCCCATCGATCTACATTGTGACAGTCAATCAGCTATCCACATTGCCCGCAACCCGGTATTTCACGAACGCACGAAACACATAGAAGTTGATTGTCACTTCATAGGGATGAACTATTAAAAGGCACAATCCGTACCAAATACGTCCATACCAAAGCTCAACTCGCGGATATTTTCACAAAGGCTCTTGGCCGTACTACATTTGATGAGCTTCTATCCAAGTTGGGCGTCTCGAATCTCCACGCTCCAACTTGAAGGGGGTAATAGACAAGCACCTCCCATGATCTTCTCCTAGCCGTTGCTAGGATCATGGTGCCATCAATCCTTTCCTTCCTTGTAGATACTAGCACTAATATGTAATATTTTCCGTAATTAGTTCTTACCTTAAGTTGTATATATATGCTTAGAATATCCTCTTGTAACAATCAACCTTTGGAATACAATTGTTATAATCTTTCATATCTTATTGTTTCTAATATTTTTTGTCCTCTTATGGGTACTTGGAAGGTTTGGAACTCTGTTGGTTTCAAGGACTGCGCTATTGACCAAGCGCGCATTCTTGGCCTGATTGACCCTCTCTTAGTCTCGCATTTGGCGTTACCTACCCTATGGACGTCTACGTCCATGCCTCCGATCAACATTACTACTAATGTTCATGCTACCCCCTTAGTTGATATCTCCTACTACATATATGTGCGTAGGAAAACATTTAGGGACTGCTTCAAAGCTTTGTGTTCGGACTCCCTCACTCGCATGACCGCTATCAGCTCTATTTGGGGTTCTATTTCATTTGTCGCATGTACCAGAGCTTTGCTACTCGCTATGCTCAAGGAGCAATCTGCTCACTCCTCTTCTATTTCCTTTCGGGTTACCTCACGAAAAATATCTTCAGTTCTGACCAACTCAAGACCAGTGCAAATCAATTTGCGAAACTCTTTGCGAGAAATTCGCAGATTGCTGTGCTTGTACCGTCACTGATGTGTCAGTCTTGCTACAGCCTAGAGGCTTATTTATCTAGTCATAAATAATATTAACGCTTTTATAATTAATAAATCAGTTTATTGTAAAAAATAAATTAAAAAAAAAAACTAGAATACATAAATATTTAAGGTGAGTGAATACTTTCTTGAACTAGAATACATAAATATTTAAGGTGAGTGAATACTTTCATGTGTTGGATGCATGTAGTTGCTTTTTTCCTCCGCATGACAAAGAAGGTACTATAAATATTGCTTTTGATATGGAAAAAGGACACTAAAGCATTCTTCTTTTATGACCAATTCATCATCTCCCTATTCTTCATATACACCCTCATGCTTTTAATTTCCTATTTGTTACTACTCCTAAACATAATAATGGCGGCACAAAATCTCTTAGTCACCTTCTTCCTCTCCTCCATTATTCTTCTGATAATGGGTAATTAAATATGACACGTTTTGATTTCATTATGATTAATGATCACTCTTGTTCATCTTGCATGCTTACAACAGTCGTCTTTTATGATCAATTCGTCATATTTCTCGTTTCTAACATTTGAGTCTATAAATGCACACAAATGCAAATGAAGTTTAAGTCCGAGCAGCTAACCTTAAAATTAAATGAGATTTATTTCTGTTTTGAAATCTATATAGGTACTGAAGTGGCACGAAGTTCCTCTAACCTCCATCAACACCACATCAGCCACCGCCGCGTAGCGAAAAGGCTTTTAGTATTCGGAGATTCATACGCTGACACAGGGAATAACCGGAAATCTATGAGCAGCTCGTGGAAGGAACCTTATGGCATTACCTTTCCCGGAAAACCTTCTGGCCGTTTCTCTGATGGTCGCGTATTCACCGATTTTCTAGGTTCGTTACTTTTCTCCCCATGTTTTCATACTCTCAATATTATTTGTGACTGCTTCAAACGTCGCTCCAGCACCATGCTTCATAAATTCGAACTACAAGAGCATCAAAACAAATGAAGGCGGATGATTTGAACTTAGAAATCTACTATCCATTACTATCCACTATCCATTAGGTTAGGCAAATTTTTGTTTCAGTCCGACTTTTTTCCTATGAAATTAGGATGGATCAATAATAATTATTATTTTCCAATAGAATGCAAGTATTTCCATAAAATGTCATCCTAAGTCCTTTGTTAATAAATGACAATTTTAATTATAACATTTTATCATTAACTATTTTCATATATTAAAAATATTGGACATTTTTTGATCTAAATATAATCCATTTCAAGAGAGACTACTTGGTTAGAACTCGGGATGCCTTGAAAGCATGTCATTACCTATAACTTAAATCTTTGCTCTCCACTAATACGATTTTGCAATGATTATAGACCGCCCCATGTAATTAGGGTTTAATCAGATATTAATAAATGATTGAGACGAGATTATACGCGTTATATACCTATCACCTACAAGCTGTATCATTTCACAACTGAAATAAAACAGTTAAAGGTAGGCGTAAAGAAAATCTGCCATATGAAAATTTTTATAGATAAAATATAAAAATGGTTAAATTGGTCACAAACATTATTAAATTGTTCATCATCAGTACTTGAAAATGCCGTAAGCCCGTAATGAGTAGCAATTCAAGGTGGCTCAAATAGCACGTGTGGCACTATTTCTTACGAAATGTCTTTTATCATCCCAAATTTTTATTTGTAACGAATAATATCCGTCAAAAAATTGTGACGAAAGATAAGTTATATGTGATTTCCTGAACATTCTAATTTTTGTATTATCTAGTATCTAACCATATGGGTGATACTTTATACGTCACAAGTTTGTGCGTGATGGATATCCATCATTATCCAGGACAAAGAAATAGGAACATGCATCGGAGGTAGTACCTCATACCTTATTTGTTATCAAAGCGTCTCCCTTGTGACGGGTCGGTATTTGTGACGGGTAATGTCACTCACAAAACGAATAAAGCAAAAGGTGGGGACACCCCTCCACTTACTTTCCTCTCTCCTCTCATGGGTCATTTGTGAGTAAAAGTGGTATCCGTCTTCTCAAAGTGACGGATACCTTCCGTCACAAATGAAAATTGCCCATTTGTTATTGAGTTTATGTGTATTTTTTCTAAGCTTTTTAAAGTTTATAGGTTATATTTTAATTTTTTGTCATCAAACCTCAAATTGAGCTTATATGTAATGTTTTTGAGTTATATTGTAATTTTTTGAGCTTATTGTTTAAGTGAATGAACTTTATAGTAAAACTCAGAAACTTTAAAATAAAATTCGAAAACTTTATTATAATGCTCAAAAATTACAAAACTAGTGATAGTACATCAAATGTATAATCCACTTATGTGGACAGAGAAATAGGAACATTATACAATACTACGCGTCAATAAACAAGGATACATGCTTGTGGTTACTTAGATGGGATCGTTCTTACTTTGCATGCTGTAGTTACGAATTTAGATTAAATCACTTGAAACTTATCTGTCAAATTTACATAATTGCTGCCGCACTTTCGTCCACTTTATTCTTCCTTTTCGGCTTTACAAACGCACTGCCCTAACTGCATTATCTTTATTCATCGTGTATATTTCTTTTGTGCTGTTAAAGGCTAATAAATTACTCCTACTCCGTAAACAATTTTAATCCTTTTATTAAAGCTGCTTTTGATTTCATAAATTTTTAAGTTGCTTAACTTGTTGAGTCATTCGTATTAATCCTATATTTTAAAGTGGCTCATAATTCAACAACCTTGGTATAAAACTGAAAAAAAAATCAATATCAACTTTTTCTTTTTCACAAATATGAAAATGCAATTGGAAGACAATGTTGTAAAGGATGCACTAACAATGTAAAAATAGAGAAGAGAACAGAAACATAACCGAAATCGTAGTGACGTGGTAAGGAGGCCACTGCCTTGAAAACTATTTCCGGTACGACCGTGGTGGCGATCAGCAAATGACCGGTAGTTCCCCCAAGGATTTACACTACTGCACTCAGGCACGCCCACTCGAGACTGAGGGCATTGGAACGACAACTTTTATTACTTTACCCAGAAATAATAAGAGAGGAGAGTGAATGATGTTGTGTAAAACTGTGCAGAACTGGTGCTCTATTTATACAGAAAATAGAGCAGTTGAGGAGTCAGAACAAACTCCTCAACACCAGCAGTCAAGGACGAAAATGGGGGAGTAAAACTCTCAACCCACTAACAGTCCATTGACTGAGAATCTGACACATCTGAAAATGAACTTAGATAGTTCAGTTTCACTCAACAAAAATAGGCACAGCCCGCCGCAGGCGATTGCCAAATCCCGAATCCCGAATCACGAATCCGAATCCGGATCCGGGCCGAGCTCGGGCACGGCGCGCGCGCGTGTGCGAGCTGAATTAAGCACCTCGCAAGCCCCTACAAAAGGCTCCCTTTGACCACTAGTGATAAGGAAAGGGAAGGGAAGTTATATAAACATAAGGGACTTCCTTTTCCTCTCCTAAATGGGATAATTGGAAAACATAAGACGTGGCTCAAGAGCCCCTATTTCCAACAATCCCCCACTAGGGGCGCCACAGACAGACAAAGAAAGATTCCTGGGTAAAAGAAGGATTGGATACTTAGGTGTCAATATCTTTCGATTTGAATTAAAACTTTAGTGAAATGAGGAAACAACTTACTAACAGCGAGAGAATATCTTGCGATTTGAATTCCTAGCTGAGCTTCGGTCGATACCCCCCACAACACATATCATACCTTCAAAATTTGATCGTTCCGCGACTTCAATGTGCAACGCGCTCTTTAGAGCCATGCGTTTACCTTGGTTCTAGTACATGTGTTCACGAGACTTCTCATAGTCTTATGATTGTCGCACCTACGTAGGTGGCTCAAGTGCTTTTCAATAGCATTTCTCATGTAAGCCATTAAGTACATAAGTCCAACCTGGTGTATAATTCATCAAGTGTGTCTCAAAAGCACCACCATTTAAGGCTATGAATCATACAACGCCATAGAATAAAGACCTTAGACCTAGTCACTCTTGACTTATGGACTTAAGCCCCATTCCCCTCGACGTTTCAACAACTAGTCTCCTAGTAAATCCCTTAGTAAAGGGATCAGCAAGATTGCTTTCAGACTTCACATAGTCCAAAGTAATCACTCCATTATGAAGGAGTTGTTTAACTGCAGCGTGCCTGATTCGAATATATCGTTTCTTCGCATTATAGACATTATTATTAGCAACACCTATGGCTGCTTGAGAGTCACAATGTAGGGAGACCGGTGTCTGTCATCCCCCCCTCCCCCATACTGGTACATCGGCTAGTAGGTTTTTCAACCAATCAGCCTCTTGTTCTGCCAGCTCAAGTGCTATGAACTCCGATTTCATGGTAGAGCGTGCAATGCAAGTTTGTTTAGTAGACTTCCACGATATAGCACCTCCACCCATGGTGAAGACATAATCACTAGTAGAACAGATCTCATCGTTACCTGAAACCCAATTTGCATCACAATATCCTTCTAACACAG
>VHZZ01004126.1:70424-86258 GCA_009801015.1 Silene noctiflora | reverse complement strand
GTGTACTGAGGGGAATCAAATTCAGGGGTTTTGGACTATTATCAAGAGCTCCTTGGAACTCAGCTTCCAACTGATCAAGTCAATGTGAGTGTGGTCAGGAGAGGCAGATGTTGTATGCAGGCAAACTAGAATATCCTCAATAAACTTGTTACTACTTCTGAGATTAAATAAGCTTTATTTAGTATTCTAAAGGATAAATCTCCAGGACTTGATGGTTATACAAGCCAATTTTATAAGGATGCTTTGAAGATGGTTGGTAGTGTGGTGTGTGTGCTCTTTTGAAGTTTTTTTAGACTGGGAAATTATTGCAGCCGATTAATGCCACTGTTATCACACTTATCCCTAAGATGGATAGACCTATTAGTGTTAAACATTTCAGGCCAATCTGACATTGTAATAGATTATCTCTTGTGCTTCCTGAGGTGGTTAGTAGAAACCATGGGGCTTTTATACAGGGGAAGAGCATTTTGGAAAATATTCTCATATGTCAAGATCTAGGGAGAATGTATAATAGGTCAACATTTTCACCTAGGTGTATGTTTAAGCTGGATTTGAAAAAAGCCTATGACTCAGTTGAGTGGAGTTTTCTGGATCAAATGCTAGCTGCTCTTTATTTCCCTGATCAGTTTAAAAAGATGATAATGGTGTTTGTAACTACTACTTCATTTTCTTTATCTTTGAATGATGCCCAATTTGGATATTTCCCTAGGAGAAGAGGATTGAGACAAGGAGAACCTATATCTCATTTGCTCTTTACTGTGTGTATGGAGGACTTAACCAGGGTTCTTTACTTTGCTGTCCAGAAATGGTTTTTTAGATTCCATCCAATGTGTGGGGCATTGAGGTTGAATCACTTGTTGTTTGCTGATGAACTTTTGATGTTCTCTAAAGGGGATGTTAGATCTATTATGCTGATGCTAAGGGCTTTCTCAACTTTTTAAGCAACTTTAGGATTGAAACTTAATGCAACAAAGCATGAGGTATTGTTTACAGGGGTTGCAGCAGAGATAAAAGCAAGATATCCTTCAGGTATCTGGGTTTACTAAAGGTGGGTTACCTATGAAGTACTTAGGGGTTCCTATACAGGCAATCAGGCTGACTAAGTATGACTGTCAGATTCTTATAGATAAAGTAGTGTCCAAAATCAGAGGTCTGGGTGCAAGAAAGTTGAGTTATGCAGGCAGGATATGATGCGGTCATGGATAGTATGGATAATGTTGATGAGATGAATGTCGATACGGACAGTCCTATGGACTTTTCGAATAAGCCTGGTTCGAGTGTAAAGGCCCAGTTAATTGCAACTTAAGCTAATTGGATTGGTGGGTCAATGATTAATCACGTTTGCCTAATCAATATTGAAGACCAACTCAATTAAACGGTCAAGGCCAAACAACACGATTAATTTAGGGATTAATGAGATTTATTCCAAGCAATTAAGGAGATTTATTTCTAGCAATTAAGGAGATTTATTTCTAGCAATTAAGGTGTTTAATTTCCAGCATTTAAGTCGTTTGAATTTCAGTTTAGTCATTTCCTTGTACTGTAAAATATGCTAAGTTTTAGCCTAATTAAGACCATTCAAGTGACTTAATTAGGTAGTTTATTACCTCATTATGGTAGCCGTTTTTAGGCTTGTATGTGTGGAATATTTTGGCTATTTAAAGCCTTGATTTCCTTGCATTTTAATCATCCAAGAAATAATATACAAAACACTTGTTTTCCCATTGAAATTGCGATTTCAGAAACTTTTTTTTTATATTCGACGTGTTTGAATAATTACTAGGTCGTTCTCAATAGGTCTTGAGTATCGATCACCATTGTCGAGTTATAGGTCTAGCTCGCCAAATATCCCTTCTTAACACATCATTTGTGTGTTGCAAATAACACGATTCAGATTGGGGTTGCACCTAGTGCATTCGAATCTCGTCATGTGATTGCTTGTTCTATCGTTGTTACCATTCAAAATCTACTGTTACAGTTCCAGAATATGAAAATGAACAGTACGACGGACTGTTCAATTCGTTGGTTTTCGCTGCATCCTTACATGTCTTATTCTTTTGAATAAAATTCGTATCATAAGTGGTATCAGAGCCTCAGCTTTTGATCCTAGTTGTTCGAAAATGAATTTTGATGAACCAAATTTCTTGGAGAGTTTGCGCGAAGCCTTACGCAATATTCCCGAAGGAGCGCCACGATGGCAGCCTAGACGTTTTGAGAATGCAAGGGTTGTTGAAGATTTCAAGATAAACGAGCTACTTGAGTTCGTTGGGGGCACTGATCCGGAGGCATATCTGGAGTGGGAATGCCTGATCGATATAATGTTCGATTATAAAGATCTTGAAGATGAGAAACGATGTAAGTATGCAATTCTGAAATTGAGCAAAGGGGCTTTTCTTTGTTTCGAAGGAGTGAAGGATCAACGTGCTCGTGAGGGCAAGGCCAAGATCATGTCTTGGACACCTTGAAACTAAAATTGAGGAAAAGGTATGTACCTCCCACGCATAGGCTTGCTACTTATCGCAAAATTGTGGAGTTGACACAAGGGAAACTGAGTGTTAAAGAATATATAAATTAATTTGAGAGTTTGGCTTTAATGGGGGAGTTAGAGGAGAATGAAGAACTGAAAATGTCTCGGTTTTTGCATGGATTAAATCGTAACATTGCTAATTTAGTTGAGTTACACCCTTATGCTGATTTTGATACACTTTGTGGTCTATGTTTGAAAATTGAGGCCCAAGGAAAATTTTAAAATACCTATGGGGAGGGTAGTAAGTTGGTATCATGGAGGAACAAAGGGGGATCAAAGGGTAGTACGAGTAACAACACCACCGAAACAATCCCTAAGAGTGTAGTTACCCCTAATCCTAATCCTAGTGTTAAAACCACAAACACTAAGGAAACGATTCTTGCTAAAGTCCGTTGTTTTAAATGTCAATGATTTGGACATTATCAAAGTGCTTGTCCAAATAAACGAGTCATAACCTTAAAAGAGGCTATTGAGGTGCGTGAGGAGTTACTAGATAAGGAAGAACAGTTGGGTGATATGTTTAATTTAGATGGGTATGAGAATGAGGATGACGATGGCAATGTCGAGACCTTTGTGGCACCCGTCTATGATTGTAGTTTAGTTCTACGTACTTTACAAGTTAAGGTAGCCCCTATGGAGTTGGAAAAACGTGATCAATTCTTTCACACTAAATGTCAAGTGAAGGACAAATGGTGTATTTTGATCATCGATGGTGGTAGTTGTACTAATGTTGCTTCAAATGAGATGGTAACGAAACTAGGGTTAGTCACCTTGGCTCATCCCCAACCGTATGCACTGAATTGGTTAGATGATGGCAACAAAATTAAGGTTACGAAACAAGTCCGAGTGGGTTTAATCATTGGTTCTTATAGTGATGAGGTTTTGTGAGATGTGGTTCCTTTGGACGCTTGTCACATTTTGTTGGGTCGTCCTTGGCAATTTTATCGAGATGTGTTGCACCATGGTTGGCAAAATGAGTATGAATTAAGGGATAAAGGGAAGAAAATTGTGCTCAAACCTATGGTTGCAAGTGCGGTTCGATGTTTTCTAGTGAACGTGAGGTGGAAGAGGCTCTTGTTGATGGTGAACGGGTTTATCTAATGGTTGCCAACGAGACAAATGGTGGTGGTGTGGTAGATAGGTAGATTGGTGAGTTGCTAAAAGAATTCGAGGATGTCTTCCCTGATAACCTACTCCCGGGTTTACCACCAATTTGTGGGATCGAACATCAAATTGATCTCATTCTCGGAGCTTCTCTTCCTAACAAGGCAGCCTATCATTGCAATCCCGAGGAAACAAAGGAGTTATAAAGGCAAATTGAAGTGTTGATGGAACGAGGCTATGTTCGTGAGAATCTAAGCCCTTGTGCCGTTCCAACATTGCTTGTCCCTAAGAAAGATGGCACGTGGCATATGTGCATCGATAGTAGGGTTTTTAACAACATAACAATCACGTATCATTTTCCAATTCCAAGGCTTGATGATATGTTGGATGAATTACATAGCTTAGTGGTCTTTTCTAAGATCGATTTAAGGAGTGGCTATCATCAAATTCGAATGAGAGAAGGAGATGACATGAAGACCGGTTTCAAAACTAAACATGGTTTATATGAATAGACCGTCATGCCATTTGGTCTTACTAATGCTCCAAGTACTTTTATGAGGTTGATGAATGAGGTACCTAAAGCGTTTTTGGGCAGATTTGTTGTTGCTTATCTAGATGATATTATGGTTTATAGCAGGTCTCTGGAGGAGCATTTTGAACATCTCACGGAATTGTTCAAAATTCTTAGAAGTCAGAAACTATACGGTAAGAAGGAGAAATGTACATTCTTGGTGGAGAGTGTGGTTTTTCTTGGTTATGTGGTGTCTTGGCCATCTCCCAAAACAGTAAGTGAGGTACGATCTTTTCAAGGCCTTGCTTCTTTCTATAGGAGATTCATTCGGGATTTTAGCATTATTCCAAGTCCAATTACCGAGTGTTTGAAGCAGGGTGCGTTTGTGTGGAGCATGGCTGCCCAAAAGGCGTTTGAAGTGATCAAGGATAAGCTATGTTCAGCACCTATCTTGGCATTACCCGACTTCTCACAATAATTTGAGGTCGAATGCGATGCTAGCGGGGTTGGAATTGGTGCGGTTCTAATCCAAGGTAAGCGTCCCATTGCTTACTTTTCTGAAAAATTGGGAGGAGCTAGACTTAACTATTTCACCTATGATAAAGAGTTTTATGCAATTGTAAGGGCTCTTGATCATTGGAGTCATTATCTTCGCCCAAATCATTTTATTTTGCATTCGGATCATGAGTCATTGAAGTACATAAATGGGCAACAAAAGTTGAGTCCGACGCATGCTAAATGGGTCGAATTATTGCAATTATTTCACTTTTCTTCCAAATACAAAGATGGTAAGAGTAAATTTGTGGCCGATGCTTTGTCACGTCGTTATTCCATATTAGCTACTCTTGATATTCGTTTACTTGGGTTTGAAAATTTGAAGGATTACTATGAAAATGATATCAATTTTGGGGAAGTGTTTACTAATTGCAAATCTGGTGCGTTTGGTGAGTTTATTTTGCAAGAGGGTTTCTCTTTAAGGGGAATCGTCTTTGTGTTCCTAGGCACTCAATTCGTGAGCTATTGGTGTGTGAAGCTCATGGTGGTGGCTTGGCTAGTCATTTTGGCATGGCTAAGACCTTGGAGGTGTTAAAAGAACACTTTTATTGGCCTAAGATGCAAGGGAGTGTTCAAAACATTGTTAGTAAGTGTGTGACATGCCATGTTACCAAGAGTTTGTTCAAACCGGGGGAGTACACACCATTGCCCGTTCCTAATCGCTTATGGGAGGACGTGTCAATGGACTTCATTGTTGCTTTGCCTTGCACTCCAAGAGGTAAGGATGCAATCATGGTGGTTGTGGATCAATTCTCTAAGATGGCTCATTTTGTGGTGTGTAACAAGGCGGATAACGAAAGTAATATTGTTGATTTGTACTTCCGGAAGATACTGCGTCTTCATGGCATCCCCAAAACAATTATTTCAGATCGTTATTCGAAATTTCTAAGTTAGTTTTGGAATACTTTATGGAGGAAGGTTGGGACTAAGCTCTTGTTTAACACTTCACATCATCCTCAAACCGATGGCCAAACCGAGGTAACTAATCGAACTTTGGGTACTTTGTTGCGTGGTCTTGTGAGTAAGACACAAAAAGATTGGGAATTGAAGCTTGATCATCCTGAATTTGCCTATAATCATTCCCCAACTTATGCTACAACTCGTTCTCCATTTTGAAATTGTGTATGGGTTGAATCCATTCTTGCCACTTGATCTTATTCCTTTGCCAAAAGATGAATTGGTTCCCAAAGATGTTGAATCAAAGCTGAAATCAATGATGAAGTTGCATGAACATGTTCGAGCTAGGATTGAGTCCATCAATGTGGCTTATAAACGTAAGTTTACCTAAAATAGGAAGCCAAGGTTTTTCAATGTTGGATATCTGAGGAAGGAGAGGTTTCCTAGTAAGCGTAAGAATAAGCTCATGCAACGAGCGAAGGTCATTACAAGATGGTTTCAAGGGTCAATGATAATGCCTACAAGATAGAGCTTTCGGGTGACTATGAAATCCATGCTACATCCAACGTGGGTGATCTTTCTCCTTACATCGATGATATTGGGATTGCTGAATTGAGGTCAATTTCTTTTCAAGGGGGAGGGGATGATGCGGTTATGGATAGTATAGATAATTTTGATGAGTTGATTGTCGATATGGACAGTCCTATGGACTGCTCGAATAAGGCTGGTTCAAGTGTAAAGGCCCAGTTAATTGCAACTCATGCTAGTTGGATTGGTGGATCGATGGTTAATCACGTTTGCCTAATCAATTTCGAAGACCAACTCAATTAATCAGTCAAGGCCAAACAACACGATTAATTAAGAGATTAATGAGATTTATTCCAAACAATTAAGGAGATTTATTTCTAGCAATTAAGGTGTCTAATTTCCAGCATTTAAGTCGTTTGAATTTTAGTTTAGTCATTTCTTTATACTGTCAAATATGGTAAGTTTTAGCCTAATTAAGACCATTCAAGTGACTTAATTAGGTAGTTTATTACCACATTATGACAATCGTTTTTAGGCTTGTATGTATGGAATATTTTGGCTATTTAAAGTCTTGTGTAATGAGGTAGTTTATTACCATATTATGGAAGCCGTTTTTAGACCATTCAAGTGACTTAATTAGGTAGTTTCTTGAGTATCGATCACCATTGTCGAGTTATAGGTCTAGCTCACCAAATATCCCTTCTTAACACATCATTTGTGTGTTGCAAATAACACGATTCAGATTAGATTGCACCTAGTTCATTCGAATCTCATCGTGTGATTGCTTGTTCTATCGTTGTTACCTTTCAAAAGCTACTGTTACAGTTCCAGAATCTGAAAACGAAAAGTACGACGGACTGTACAATTCGTTGGTTTCCGCTGCATCCTTACGAGTCTTATTCTTTCGAATAGAATTCGTATTAGGATTACCCTTATTAATTTTGTCCTTAATACTCTCCATAACTATTGGGCATCTATTTTCCTTATCCCAAAGGGAGTTATCAAAATAATTGAGGCAGCTTGCAGGAAATATATGTGGGATATTGATGTTGAATATCATAGAAGTCCTCTTATTGCTTGGCAGACTGTTTGTACTCCCAAGAAAGCTGGTGGACTAGGTATTAAGGAGGTAGGGGTGTGGAATGTGGTTAGGGTTGGTAAACTTGTGAACTGGATCTTTACTAAGGCTGATAGATTGTGGTGCAGTGGGCTGATCATGTTTATATGAACGATCAGGACTGGCGTACTTATGAACCTCCTTTGGATTTTAATTGGAATTAGAGGAATATCTGTAAAATGAAAGATCAGTTGAGGGATGGTTTCCAGAATAACTTTTGGTCTATCAATGCTAAGGGCTACTTTGTGAAATCTGGTTATCAATGGTCACAGGGTACACACCCACTTGTACCATGGTGGCAGAAGGTTTGGGATAATTGGTGTTTGCCCAAACACTCTTTTATTGGTTGGCTCATTAGAAAAGAAGCTCTGAATGCCAGGGATAAATTACATAGACTTGGCATCAGTGACACTAATAGCTGTGTATTGTGTGAGAATGGATCTGAAACTATATCGTGATTAATAGAGGTGATAATGGTGAGCCATAACTCCATATCGTGATTAATGAGGGCATTCATATAATTAAGAGAGAATAACCTAACAAATGTCCCCCTTCTCGACTTAATTGGAGGGCATTACCAATACGCCGGACCCATCACAACAATCATCAAACTTCTTAGTCGGTATGGTCTTGGTCATCATGTCTGACCAGTTGTGATCAGTGTGAAATTTATCAAGTTGAAGTCTTTTCTTTTCTACCACATCTCGGATCCAATGATATCGAACATCAATATTCTTTAGCCTAGAATGGTAGGCTGGACTTTTGGCTAAGTGAATAGAACTTTGATTATCACAAAATAGAACATATTTTTCATCCTTTTGACCAAGTTATAGCAAGAAATTCTTCAGCCATAACATTTCCTTACAAGCTTCAGCGGCTGCAATATACTCAGCCTCGGTGGTTGACAATGCCAACACATTTTTGTAGCTTAGACTGCCAAGATACATCCCCCCTGCAAAAGTAGTCAAATAACCCGACGTCGATTTTCCAAGAGTCGACATCGCCTGCCATGTAAGCATCAGTGTAACCCTTTAACAACGATTCATCTTTCCCAAAACATAAGCATCTCTTACTTGTACCCCGAAAATATCTGAAAATCCACTTCACAGCAGACCAATGTTCCATTCCGGGATTAGATAAATGACGACTGACTACTCCGACTGCATAAGCAATATCAGGTCTAGTACATGCAACACCCCGATTATCCGGCCAAGATAATCGAAGTATTACCATCTCTGTTGCCCGAGGTAGTTTTTCAAAACTTCAATTAAAAGAACATTTTATTAATAATATAAGTTTAATGATTACAATTCAACATAATTAATAAAGATAACTCGTCCACTATGATCTCTATCTCGTATCTACTACTCGGCTCCAAACTCATAGCGCGGCATCAAATCCCGTAAGCAATATAACCTGAAATCAAACTGCTCCCCATATGATCGGAAATATCATATGGATCGATATAGGCCACCCCGGAAATAGGTGACAAATAACATCAGCCTCAAACGGTCAGTTTCGATAATATAAACATACAGATGCAACAATAACGTGCGGATATGAAATATGACAATTCAATGCATGTGACACAACTATCAATTCCACCACACCGGTACCAGGACACACCCAGCCGTACCCACAACTCGGTGACGACACCGTAGCACCTCCCACCAAAACAGCTAGACCGCAACCCGTAAAAAGGTACTCGGGACACACCGGTGGTACCGGGCCCGAATGAAAGACTCGGATCCCCTGCCACACGACGTGACTCAACCTCACGTGTCTCTCCACAACTCAATCCATTAATGCGCACATCCATCTTGGAGTGGGACACTCCAAGAGGCGACCCAATGGAAGACGGTCTCCCAACCGCCTTCCGTCTCCAATACGATCACCACACCATCTCCGTCAACTCCCAACACGATATGAAACATAAGAATGCAACTATAATACAATACCGATCACAATCCCTTATCCGACGCATTACTAACATATTATGATTTAACCACATATCCAATAATCAAATTCTCAAGTCGATCACAACTAATGCCATACAAAACACAATCCCGACTCATACATGAACTCAACATCACTCCCATTACCATGTGAATGAAAGACTACTCATATCATGGAGTAAAATCATAAATGAATACAAAACCCATATACAATATCGAAACCGAGTAAGATTAACCTACCTTTTAGCATTCTTCAACAAGCTACACAAATCCGACTGATTTCGTCTCATAAAACCGTCTTATCCTACAATAACCCTATAATAACTATCATAATACATCCTATACTAACATACAAACTAAAAAACCGATATTAATACTCACTAATTACCCTAATACTAGGGTTCATAAGACTAAAAACAAGGTAGATCTTACTTACATAGGTAGAATTAAGGATAGGTAGGTGAGTGATCTTTTAAAGAAAGATTGAATCCTATATGAATGTGTTTATGAGGGTTTTAGAGATAAGGAAGAGTTTAGAGAGAAGGGAGATGATGAGAAAATGAATTAGGGTTAAAGGGGACGAAATATCATATATCGCATTCTGACAGAGTCACTCGGTCGAGTGTCCAGTTCAGTCGGCCAAGTGCCACCTACTCGGTCGAGTGAACCACTCACTCGGCCAAGTCAACTCGCCTCGGTCGAATAGACCATCTACTCGTCCAATTGCACCTTACTCAGTCCACTTCTAGCTTACTCGGTCCACTTCCAAACTTCACTAGGTCTAGTCTATGCTCCACTTGGTCTATTGTAAGTTCAAATCTTACTCTCGTATGACTCTCTCGCATCCCAAGGCTTGCCGTACGGATCCCAAAATATCCGGGTATTACAATCTTCCCTCTTTAAAATGAAGTTTGTCCTCAAAGTTCGCCTCTAACTCTCATTCCCAGAACATTCATTGTCCTTAGTCTTCACTATCGTGTACCTATATCCTTTCTCATTTCTCTTATTTGATTTTATCTCAGAACATTAACTGACACATTCCTTTACTCTCCCATGTCTATCATGCAAGATCTCTCTTAAATTCTTAATTGTTACATCCACTCCCCTTAATTAGAACTTCGCCCTGAAGTTCACCGCTCAACATGACTTACTCACCCCCATAAAGGGCCAACAGTAGTCAATTCTCAGTCTCTTATGTTCCCTTGACTACACGGTGTCTCTATCTTATATGGTTCAATTAATCGCATATTACGTTACCAATCTTGTGCCGCCATAATCGCGAGTCTTATGAGATTATTTATTTATATTCGTTAGTGCTAATGTACTTCTACATTCATACATTCATCATGCCAATTATCTATTACATTCATTATGCTATGTATATATCATATCGAATCCACTATATAAATCCCCAAGTATTCAATTTTGACGTTACTTGTACCACTTCCCACTTGTCATCATTAGTATTCTCGTTCATGAATTCATCATTTCAAACATGACACATATTGACACTCATTAAACAAGCAAAATGAATGAAATCAAACGTAAACAACTCATGGAGGTCTACCATATTAAGTCTTTTGTGTCGGTTGACGATTAGGAACTCGATACGTCCGCAAAACAAAGTTAAAACTTCGGGTTTAGGTCAAAATTCCGCAAAAAAAGCCAAAACGAGGTCAATCGGCCGGGTAGTTGGGTAACTCGGCCGAGTGGGATCCACTCGGGCGAATAGGAAAGACACTCGGTCGAGTCAGCACTTGGTGCAGATTTTTTATAGCTACCGGTCAGGTCACTCGGCCTAGTAAGCTTAGTCACTTGGTCGAGTAGAAGGACACTCGGCTGAGTAGAAAATTCACTCGGCCGAGTGCCAAAGTGGCAGGGATTTCAAAAGTTCACCTAGCAGGTCCACTCGGTCGAGTAAGCTGAGTTACTCGGCCGAGTAATATGTCACTCGGTCGAATGTTATAGGCACTTAGCCAAGTAACACTGGCAGTCCGCCTCAATTCGTGCAAGGTTCCGGAAAATTCATACAGAAGTCACTCTGGGTCCGAACCGACTCAATCTCTATTTCAACATACCATTTAAACAAGAACTTAGAAAAAAAACTTCATGGCCTCATGACCATCATACAATCCGTCAATTAGTCAAGTTCGACCTAACCGGTACCATCCAACTACAAGTTCTACAACCATAACAATTGCCATTGGCATAAATCATGACCCRATCATTTCCGGGATCGTTTCCTGGAGATACCCGACCACACCTAGGAGACAAAGCTACTCCCACTTCCACTTCCGCTCACCTTGATCTTACCTTTACCCTTACTCTCGATACTAGCGTCGGAGTTATGGCATGCACTCATCCGCTCGGTCACGTCTATGGGGCCGTAGTCGTCACCAATGACCCGAGGTTGTTGAAGTGGAGGATGTTGTGACTAATTGTACCACCATTCAGGCTCCCGGGGTTGATAAACCTAAACTTTATCTTCTTGTGGGGGTTGATAACCCCAAGCTTGCGGCACTGGTTGTTGAAGTGGTTGCTCCCATCCCCCCGTTTGCTCATACGCGGGGTTCTCTTTGCCTTGCCCCCACCCCCTACCATGGCTAGAGTCCTTGAACCCTTCACTCTCTTCCCGGTCTCCAAAGAAGACGGTCCCACTAGAAAAGCTGTCCCCTGCCCACGGTCCAAGGAGATGTCCATAACCATGGGGAATTAGAGTCCCCCAATCCTGAGCCTCAATACCATAAGCACGGAAGATGCCTGAGTCGTCTCCTCTACGGGTCCAAAAACTAGGAGTGTGAGAAGGTTCCACCCCTTGTCCCAAGGATGCCTCAAATTCCGACCTTAAAACGAGGTCATAGTTGACACGGGTGGTAAGTTCAGCCAATCCAGCCTAAATTCCGGGTCGTTAGATGGCTCGATACACACGCTAGCATGGCGAGGGGTCACATGGATGGGTGGTGGGGGAGGTGTGTGACTCTCCCCCGGAGTCAAAAGATGAGAAGGAGAAGGTCCACGATCCCGGAAGCGGATCACAACCTTAAGCTCAAAAGTGATGTAGTGGGGTATGGTGTAATATTGTGGAGGGTAAACAAGGGTATTAGCTTTCCCTAAAGGCTCTATCAGTACCAAGAGTCCCTCCTCCGCGGGGACTCTCATATGCCAAGTCCTCTCTACCCTCCAAGCCAACCCTCCCCCGTTCAAGTCTGCCACCCAACCCATCCSCTTCAAGTAACCCAAGTCAAAGTACGAGACTACCTCCGTCAGGGCCGATCACTCTCATCCGGCTCAAAGCCTCATAGCGTCCTAGCTAAACAGGTCACAATGGCTCCACGGTCTAGGTAAGAAATGGTTGGTTTGGTGATTTTGGTCATCCTCTCAAGGGTTAAGGCAATGACCAACGTGGGGTTGAAATGGTAAGGTGTCCCTCTTGTCGGGTTATGGTAAGAGCTCAAAAGTAGGACTTCCCAAGAGTTAAGCTTACTCACGTCATCCCTCCCTTAAAGTAGGCAAGACATAAGTCTAAAGAAAACGCGCAAGGTTGGACGTTCTATGTCGGCCGCTTTCATTGCGCTTACCGAGGTGGCGTTCCTCCCATTGTAGTGGTAAACCAAACTAGCGGCTTTCAATTTCTTTGGTATGTCGTCCAAGTAGTCCGACCTCCTAAGGAGGACACCTAAGGCATTGGCAAAATCTTGGTCAGAAAGTAGGTAAGGGTGGTTCCTAAGCCGGAAACTAACCGTGTGACATTTCTTGTCGAAACTAAAGGAGCTCAAGAACTCCAAGGTAAGACTCCGGTAGGATTTTTCGTTCAAGCGATAAAGACTCTCAAACCCAAGTCCTTGGAAAATGCTTAGTACTTCTTCCTTTATTCCTAAACTCACCAAAGCGGCTTCCGACAGACATCTAGTGGGGTTCATCTTGACTTGAGCTAAGGCTAGGAAGGTGTTGAGGTGAGCTTCAGATTCAAAACCAACGTTTGGATAGCTCGGGGCTTCCCATCTTGGCTCTGCAACACGGTTTTGGCGGGCTTGACGTCCTCCATGTCCTCTTGCCATGATACAAAAGGAATCAACACAACAAGATATGGAACAAAAGATGTAAGGATTAGATTGTCGGAATGGTGAAATATTTCTTGAGTTGACAAACATCTTAGAAGGAAGGGATATAGCTTGGGTTGGAGAACTCATCCATTCGAAAATTATGATGCCAATTAATAACAATGATGCTCTCTACTCATTCGATTCTCTCTAGGAAAACTTCCCATTTCGTAAAAATGAGCATAGTATTTATAATTGTTTGATAAACTTCCAATTTGACAAAATGGTGAGTTTTAAGACATCCATCATGGTTAATTAATTAGTCAAATGAAAATTTTATCAGAATTAAACATGAAAAGAAGATAAGATTTTGGGTGGATTAGTCACCAACACCCAATTACTCTACACTTTTAAATCTTAAGTTGAGAAGGAAAATTAACATATGTTATTACAAACATGTCTTGGGTGCTAAAAGTGATCAAAACAACACTTACTTGGAACAAATAAGAAATTCGGGTAATTTACAATACAATTTCTCAAAGCAATATGAACAAAATTCTTATATAAAATTTGTGAAGGCAATTGACATCATGTTTAGGATGAAATTGGACAAGTAAAGTGTATTAAAACTCAAAGTCAAATTTTAATGCAATATTGAGTGAAATTTTCGATTGTAAGTCAAGTTTCATATAGAATTTTCTTCTTTAAGCATAGTTTCACATCATCTTTGGTAGTGTTAAGATGTCATTATGTGTAACAACCGAGTGTATTAAAGCAAAGGATTGAAGTTGAGCTCTAACAATCATTATTATGTACAAAATAATTAATCCATCTTAAAACAAATTTTCATCTTAAACTTTAATTTATAACATTCATCAAAATAGTTGATAACCATACTAGTAAACTATATTTGGACCGAAAAATCAAAATTTTGCCATGAACTATTGGTATTTTGAGACTCCAAAAATCAACTTACAAGATGAAAATGTTGTTTTTAAGGTAGTTCATAACTTTACTAGTAAATATGGTGGTCTTTTAGCATAACCAACTCAAATTTTAAGCATAAAAGTCGAAATTTGGGCATGGTTTCCCTTAAATTCCGAAAATTTAAGACGGTCTTAAGACAAAATTTTCTCACATATAAGGTAAGATCTACAACTAACAACAAGGTTAAGCCATTGTTGGTCAACTATNGCAAGTCTAATAATCCATTCAACAACGTCTTTTCGTTATTTTCGTTAATAAGCGTTGTTAAAGGGCCGTTGTAGTTGCCTGTTTTTGTAGTAGTGACATATCACCATTACTATTCTCGTTCGTACATTCACATTTCTAACATGGTATACAATGACACTCATCCAACAAGCAAATGAATGAAATTAAACGTAAACAATTCATTGAGGTCTACCTTGTTGAGTCTCTTGGGTCGGTCAACTATTAGGACCTCGATACGTCCGCAAAACAAGGTCAAAACATCGGGTTTTGGTTAAAATTCCACAAAACATGTCAAAATTAAGCTTATTCGGTCGGGTACGCGGGTCACTCGACCGAGTTGGATCCACTCGGTCGAGTGGGCACTTAGCTCAAATTTAGCCCAACTACTGGTTAGGTCACTCGGCCGAGTAGGCTGAGTCACTCGGTCGAGTAGATAGTTCACTTGGCCGAGTGCCAAAGTGGCAGGGATTTTAGAAGTTCACCTAGCAGGTCCACTCGGTCGAGTAAGCTGAGTCACTCGGTCGAGTGTTAGAGGCACTCGACCGAGTAACACTAGCAGTCCGCCCTAATTCATGGAAGGTTCCGCAAAATTCATAAAGAAGTCACTTCGGGTCCGAACCGACTCAATGGATATTGCAACATAACATTTAAACAAGTACTTAGAAAAGAAAGTTCATGGCCTAATGGCCATCATAAAATCCGTCAATTAGTCAAGTTCGACCTAACCGTTACCATCCAACTACAAGTTCTACAACCATAACAATTTCCATTGGCATAAATCATGACCCAATCATTTCCGTGATCGTTTCCTGGAGATGCCCGACCACACCTTGGAGACGAAGGTACTCCCACTTCCACTTCCGCTCGCCTTGCTCTTGCCTTTACCCTTTCTCTCGATATTAGTGTCGGAGTCGTGGCATGCACTCCCCCTCTCGGTCACGTCCATGGGGTCGTAGTTGTCACCAATGACCCGAGGTTGTTGAAGTGGAGGGTGTTGTGACTTATTGTACCGGCATTCGGGCTCCCGGGGTTGATAACCCCAAACTTGTTCTTCTTGTGGGGGTTGATAACGCCAAGCTTGCGGCACTGGTTGTTGAGGTGGTTGCTCCCATCCCCACGTTTGCTCATACACAGGGTTTTCTTCTCCTTGCCCCCACCTGCTAGCTTGGCCAAGGTCCTCGACCCCTCCACTCTCTTCCCGGTCTCCAAAGAAGCCGGTCCCACTAGAAAAGTTGTCCCCTGCCCACGGTCCAAAGAGATGTCCATAACCATGGGGAATTCGAGTCCCCCAATCCCGAGCCTCAATACCATAAGCACATGAGACGCCCGAGTCGTCTCCCCTACGGGTCCAAAAACTAGGAGTGTGAGAAGGTTCCACCCCTTGTCCC